>SKCR01049714.1:0-95088 GCA_019454045.1 Zanthoxylum bungeanum
ATGCAAAGAAGAAAAAAAGTGAGATGCAGAAAAAAAAATACAAGGATGTTAAATTATTCTTCTATCTAAATTATATTCCCCGACAGCGGTGTCAAAAACTTGACACACTCACAAAGTGGTTCTTTACTCCCAAATATAAGAGTGTCGAAGTAATAAAATAACTTGGTAAGTCCGGGATCAATCCACAGAGAATAGATTTAGTAAAATAAAATAATAATTCTAGTAAAAATAAAAAGGTCGAATTGTTTGAAATGATTGACAATTTTAAATTGGACTGTAAGAATAAAATAGAATGCCGATGCTTGTGGTTACACTCTTAATACTTCAAATATTGAGAAATCTTACCTTTTTAATATATAAATTGTCATTATTACCCAGTTAATTTACTTTAAGAATTAATTATGCCAAAACATATAAAATCAGCCATAAAGGCGGTAACAATATTTGTTTATGACAAGTCCAGTTAGGTACTCAATTATGCCAAATATATAAAACCAGCCATAAAGACGATAACACAGTTTGTCAATAATTAATCCAGATTTAAATTACT
This sequence comes from Zanthoxylum bungeanum, assembly GCA_019454045.1. Lineage (NCBI taxonomy): Eukaryota > Viridiplantae > Streptophyta > Magnoliopsida > Sapindales > Rutaceae > Zanthoxylum > Zanthoxylum bungeanum. The sequence continues at coordinate 551 of SKCR01049714.1, forward strand.
CTCTCATATAATATGGGTAAAGTATTAACTGTGCCAACTAAGATTTGATTGTTTACAAAGAATCAAGATACCCACAAATATAAGAGAAGATAAAATATTAGTGTTCAGATTACAATTCATATATTATAATATAAGTAAGATTAATTTTTATTCTCATATTTAGAGTTTCACCCTTTATCCCAGCAAAATGGAATTAGTTACTCATGATTTGAATAAAAACTTGTATAATTTTATTACTGAAAAAAATGAAATTACAACAAAGCTTGAAAAATAAAACACATAAGAGTTGGAACTCCACAAATTCTCAAAGAGAGAAGTATGGAGCGAGCTAATTTTCTAAGGTGCTTAGCACCTCTATTTATAGCAGAGAGCTCACCACCCTTCATACATCATGTAATTTACAAATTACATGATTGGTGGGAAATGACATTCCACCGAAAGGTAAAAGTAAAAGTATACTTATATAGGTAAAAATATATCCCTTTCAAGAGTGAGATTTATTTAGATTAGATAAATATCCAGTATCTGCATAACAAACTAGAGCAAGATTTCCTACTACCTTTTTGGAATAAAAGAATCTTAAATTCATTGTTTTACAAAGATATTGAAAAATGTGTTTGACACTATTCCAATGTCTTCTAATAGATTCAAAATTGAAATGTTCTAATAAGTTTATTGAGAAAACTATATCTGATATGGTAGATTTTGTTAAATAAAAATGTGTTAGGGTTGGTGCTTTGAGCGATATCCGTATTGTATTTATTACATGTTCATGAATACAAGCAATCACTTTTTCCATAATATTACCTATTTAATGGAAACACCTCTTATCTTTTATGTACATATTCGATCTAATTCAGTTTAGATCGAAACTAACTTAAGTTTAATGATGTATATATTAGAATAGAAGACCATATATATTAGTGATGTAAATATTAGATAAAAACTCGAGAATATACAGTAATCACACAATTACAACGAGGCTTGTAACTGACAATGGGAGGTGTCACTACTTGTGGAATATTAAATAAAGTTCCTAGTTGAGATTTACTAACACGAGTTCGTTAGTAAAATCTGTTGAGACCAGTACATGTCGTATATCGAGATTTGGTCTGATGATTTATCCCAATAAACCATAAGTCTTAGAAGACTCGTATAGACATGTAGGTATTTATTTGATGAACACTGAATGACTCACCAAAAGTATTCCTAATAGGTGGCATATTAACGTCAATATGAATATTCTCGAGTCGAGTAGCATATCTAGTCATTTGACTTGAGATATCACTTTGGATATATGGGTGATCAAATATACTTTGACAACAGTCATGTCACCGGTCTATTTAGACCAGACATCTGTCTGTTCGTTGGGTGTGGATCGATACTCATGATATCTTGTGATGTATCTAGAGAGGATCCGTCAGTCACGTGTGTCGGATTTAGACATCCACTTCTTGATCTTTAAATCTCTTACCAATGTAAATTTTGGAAACGAGTTCCGAATATTGATTGAGAGATCACGAATATGTCACGACACATATATGAATTATACAACACGGAGATTTGACGCTCTCATCTATATCTCTGGTATAATTCGGATAGCCTATGACAGACGGACTATACAGTATGTTTAGACTTCAATTTGTATGGTTTAGTATGATTATCTATGGTCGTCATAGTTTACGAGTGGGCAAATTATGGACACGAAATATCTTACGTGACAGATATACCTAAACCTAGAGAGTCCCACTGATAAAGTATACTCGTAGAGCACTAGAGCAATTAGTTACAAATAATACAAATTATTCATAACTTTATACATGTCGGGGTATTTTTGTATCTAATTTGTATATATATAATACATAAATTGATTAGATAAATAATAGATCCAATTGAATTTTCACACATATTAATAAAAAATTATTTAGTTAGTTAAAGTTTAATTAATTTAATAATTATTTATTAAATTAGAATATTATAGAATATTTTTTTCTAGACCTTATATGGATAAGGATGATGATGTGTCTCAATCTTAGCCATCCAAAGTGTTTGAATTTGGAAAGATTTGGACCATTGGATTTATATATGATGTAGTTGATAAAAATACCCATCTCTTGTCTATTTAAAGGTCATTTTCATCACTATTCATAGTTGAAAAATTTTGGCTTTGTTTTTTCTTTGTAAATGTTATAAGAGATAGAAAAATTTGGATTTTATTTGGGTTTATGATATGCCTTCAATTTAACACTAATAGGAAAAGTTATGGAAAAAATTAATAAAGGCAAAATCAAATAGGCAATGGAATTAAGGTAGTCCCTTAATTAATTGATTCTATGAAATTGTTTCATTTAGCTTTTATCTTAACTACATATGTTGTAATTATTTCTTCCATACTTAGTGTTTATGATGTGTTGAAACCTTGATTAAAACTCTTAATTGTGCGTGTGTAAAATTAATTTGACAAATTAGTGTAATTAGGTTAAATTATGGTGTACGATACTAAATTGTTATTCTATAGTTGCTTAAGCCACACCTTGGTGACTTACAATTATTCTTGGGTTGCTTTATGGTGGTTGACTCTCAATTGGTAATTAAGAATTTGGATTTGCATGTTTTTGAATTAATTAGGTGATTAATTTTGTAATTAATTCAATTATAATTTAATTTGTGAAATTGAGATGTTGTTGATGAAATTGAATGTATAGTTTTACATAGGAAAAATTACCGGAATTTTCGGAATCATTCCGAAAGTATTTTGAGAATTTTCTGTAATACCGTATTAGGGATAAAATCATAATTTATAGAAATTACAAAACACGAATTACTCTAGTAATGCATATGATGTGTAGAAAATTCTTAGGAATTTTTGGAATTATTCCGAAAGCGTTTTGGAGAATTTTCGATAAAAATTATGCTATGGGGCAAAATGATAATTTATTGAGATTATAATATTTTTTATTATATTATAACATTTTATTTCAAAGAAAATTAAAACATTTAATTTCAAAGAAATGGATATATGTATTCAAAATACATGTATGTTTGTTGTATAACATGTGTTGAGGTTGGTTTTGAAATTAAAATTATTTTGGTGTTTTTGAAAGTGTTTAAGAATTTCTTTTAAAAATAAATATGTGAAAACCGAGGCTGCTGCGTTGCATTTCACATATATGCATTCTGAATATATATATGCATTATTTGAATCAAAACACAAACCAAAATAGAATCCCATAATGAATGACTCATGAACAATTCTAGGTCACTCAAAGGTGGTCAAGTGATTCTAGAATGGTAGCCATAACTAAAAGCTATCATCTAGAGTTCCAAACCTTAATTTTATATTTATGTCTAACATAAACATTTTGACGCAATCACAAGCATATTGTGTTTATACTTCCAAAGCATCCATACAAAATTCATTAGCCTAATTTCAACTTCAAGCTATGTTATTATATATCCAATACATAATACATCACTATATGTTTCACTAATGACAACTCACTAATGAAAACATAGCTTTAGAGAAGATCAAACTTACCTAGCAAGCTTGATTCCAAGATCCAATCTTCTTCTCCTTGTTGAAAAATGTAGAGAACTTCCAAAGTTTTTCTAAACATTTCTTTTACTTAGGCCAATATCTCTAATTCTTGCTTACTTTAGCTTTCTCAAGCTTAATTAAAAACTTGTTTAATCTTGCCTTTTATAGCGAAGCTTATGCAATTTTTAATTAATAAAAGTTCTAATCAAATTTTAGGTGGGCTTAATCCAATTTATCCAAATATGTATAATTAAGTATGACTAATTATCTTTGTCTACCACTTTGATTTAATCCAATCAAATCTAGACAATGTTTAACCAATTGATTAGTTTATTGTCTACCACTAATTGGTTATTGAATTTTAAATCTATTAGTGCCCTTCCACTACTTTACGTAATTACGTAATCTCCCTTAATGGAAAAATAGAAATTTGACTATCAAAATTCCATAGCGGGAAGTGGATCCCATGACATTTACTCCAGCCTCACACTAATGACGATATTGGCCTTTATAAACTAATTAGGTAGACCTCCAAGGTCAATCACTTCATGTGACTCTTAATTTGGTCCTGAACCGTTTCTTATCCCCACACTAATGATGATATTGGATTAAGACGTGTTCTAGGTGTATACATGTCAATGTGCACTAATGAGCTTCGTATGTACACCCTCACACTAATGACGATATTGGGTGACTGCGTTAACTCGTCACGCTACATCTAATATTTTACCGGAGTGACCTAAGTTCCGAGTAATTATACCCTCACACTAATGACGATATTGGATATAAGTAGTAAGAACTCATTCATCTTCGTATTGACAAGATGGATCTTCTAATAATGCTCCAACATTACTAATACTATTACTTAAAATACAGTAATCACCCAATCATGAGAGATTTATGACAATCAAGTCACTAATTTAATAAGGTCAAAATTTTAAATTAAAACATGCTTTGCATATCCAATATGTCTTATGCATAATTAAACTAAATTACAGAGGCATAGATTCAAATACATGTCTAAGATGCAACATGTGTTGTGTGGTTAAGCCTTACTACTGATATCATTCTGTTTGGGCAGATGTGGAACCCATAGGATCAGATAGAGGCCCTGCACAGCGAAATGAGTCTAACACATGGATATCAAGTATAGGTGTAGCTTTTAAAAATTTAATGAAATATTATATTCCATTACGAGTATATAGTAAAAAACTGGGACTGAATCGGAGTCCGGAAGCTCAAGAACGAAAGAAAACAAGATTGAGTGTGCGCAGTGCGTGACGCGCATGTTACAGTGCGCACGCACTGTGCTTTCATCTCTTTTTCTTTTTCTTTTTTATTTATTTCATTTCAACATTGTATTTCCTTCAGCTCTCTTTCTAGAGAGCTGAATGAATTAGGGTATTTTATCCTAATTGCTTTCGATCTTCCCTAAACACTTCAAAAACACCCAAAACTAATTTTTAACATCAAAACCAACATAAACACATATTATAGAATAAAAATCAAGTTTTTCAAAATATCAAATATTTTTACAAAAACATAAATTTATTCTAAATATGCACTTGAGTAAATTTTAAATCCAAAACAAAAACCAAATTAGAATCTCACAATGAAGTGTCTTGTGAACAATTCTAGGTAACCCAAATGTGGTCAAGTGATTTTAGAATGGTAGCCTTAGCTCTAAGATATTATCTAGAGTTCCAAACTCTAATTTTATGTCTATGTAAAATAAATATTTTGACTTAATTACAAGCATATTGTGTTCATACTTCCAAAGCATCCTAACACAATTAATTAGCATAATTTCAACATTATGTATCTAATACATAATTCAACACTATGTCTCACTAATGAAAAATATAGCTTTTGGAGAAGATCAAACTTACTTAGCAAGTTTGATTCAAAAATCCAATCTACTTCTCCTTGTTGAAATATTTGGAGAACTTCCAAGGATTAGCAAGCTTGACTCCAAGATCTAATCTTGATTCCAATGCTAGCAAGCTTCACCCCAAGATCCAATCTTGATTTCTCCTAGATGAAATGTTGTAGAGACCTCACAAAGCTTATCTAAACACTTCTATAACTTAGGCTAATTTCTCTAATGCTTGCTTGTATTTAGCTTTCTCAAGCTTTTGCTTTTCTTAAGATTTTGCTTTGCTTAATTAAAACTTTCCTAAAGCTTGCTATTTATATCAAAACTTAGACAATTTTTAATTAATAAAAGTAATCACTTTTATGTGGGCTTAATCTAATTTGTCCAAATATGTATAATTAGGTGTGACTAATCTCCATTGTCTACCACTTTGATTTAATCCATTAAATCAAGATAAGGATTAGGAAATGGATCAGTTCAATGCTTGTCACTTTGATTTAATCCAATTAAATCAAGCTAAAATCATCTATTATTACATACTTACAATTACCATAATATCCTCAAATTGTAGAGATAATTATGATTTTACAATTAAGCCATTGTGTAATTATTGAATTAATCCAATTAAATAATCAATGTTATCCAATAACACTTGATTATCTTGGTTGATAATTATAAGATCGAATATTATCTTTTATCAAAATTAATCGGCTATTCAAGTGCTCAACGAGTGCACTTCATATTGGGACTCTCTAAGTTCAGACACGTTCGTCATATAAGCCCAGCTAATATGTACGTAATTCGGCCAACTCCAAATTCACGAAGAATACGAAAGACCTTTCTAAACTATACAAGTCGAGGTCATCACATATGTTTATTAATCCTTCTGTTGTAGGCTATCCGAGTTGTGCCTAGGAAACATAGAATACACCATCAAGTTTTCGAGGTACACATCTCATGTCGACATGTCCACGATTCTTCATAACTGATGCGATCCACCCTAGGTAATCATTTTTGGCCAAAGCTTTAAGAATCGTGATTTTGCTCATATGAATACCTAAACCCCTTATGGTACACATACGGGCCAACAGATCCTATTTTGCTTCGTACTTGAATATTGAGTGCATCGGTCCACACCCAACGAACATCTAGAGGCCAGACCATGAAAGGTTTCTGACATACATGGCATCAAATTGTGGAGGATCTCACAGAAAATCAATGATATCCTATAGTCAAAGGATTACATATGCTACTCGACTCAAGGAGATTCCTATTGACGGTGGTGTGTACTTCCAACTATTTGGAATCACTTATGGGTTATTCAGTATTCGATCCAACCTATACCCACACGTCTATACGAGTTTCCAAAACTCATGGTACATCGGGTTAAACCATTGGAACTCCAATTCAAATATACGACATGTGCTAGTCTTCTAGGTTATAGGAATTCAACCGTATTCCAAAACCAACGACTAGGAATATATATATACACACTTTAAGAATAATTTACAATAGTAATACATATCTCAATGTCGGACCATCTAGTGTCCAGTATTACTACAAGATTATTCTAAGGTCGATGTCATTCTTAGCATATCAATCTAATACGCATAATGACAATACCATTAATAAGATATGAAATGAAAATGTAATTATTTTATTAATAAATAATAAAATGTACTTCAAGCATCAACTCCAACAGTAGCCTCATTATAAAAGGCTTGTTCTCTCTATGTTTTAAATCATCAACTTCTTGAAATAAAAATACATCAAAGTATCGAGAAATCCTCAATTTTTTCTCACTGGTTTTGGCTCATCAAATGTCTGTTAATCCTTTGTGGCGCCCCAATAGCACTCTAGGTTTCTGTTGCTTGTTCTTCAGAGGTTTAGAGTTTCAACCGAACTGTCTTGGCTTTCTTGGGAACGATCTCAGTCTTGTGTGGGTTTGCTTGGCTTGTTCCATGCAAGTTCTCATCATTTAGTGTGTGTAAAGATTATTTGTTATGTATGATCTAACAATGTGGATGTATAGATTGCATGTGATTTGATCTGACGTAGTTTGATGCGATTCGATTTGATGTGATTTGATATGATGCGAATGGGTTTGATATGAATTGAATGATTTCGGGTGAATCAATGTGATTTGAACTAGTATGATCTGATTTGATATGTCATGAGCCGATTATGATCGGATATGTCTTAAACACCTTGGATGTATGAGTTCTAATAGGATTCTGATGTATGAGTTTTGATTTGATTTTGATGATGCAATGACTTGATTTGATGTGAATTATTTGATCTAATCCGATGTGTTTTGGCTTGAATTCGATATGATGTGATGTGGTCTGTTTGACATGGAATGCGTGATTTTGACGATGTATAGAGTAAGATAGTTCTTAGACACATATAAGATGGCTTTGGTATGTGCATTTAGCTCTAATTGATTATATATAAGGATATGGATATTTTGAGGACGAAATTTTATAAAGGGGGAAGAATGTAATTAGGACTGGGCATCGGATCGGATCGGATCTGGCTCTCGAATCCGATCAAATCGTGTTTGGTCCATTTGTCAAATTTCAGATCGAATCGAATAAATTTGATAAATATTGGATCGAATCGGATTTTATCCGATTTAATAACAAATCCGAATTCGATAGAGAATCCGATTTGATAACGGATTCGAATCCAATAGAGAATCTGATTTGATAATAAATTCGATAGTAGATTCGATTTGATAACAAATCCGATTCGAAAAATTGATCTGAAAATTTATAAATTCATAACAATTTTATTGAATCGAATCAGATAACTTAAAATTCAAATCCATTTTATCAAATCGGATCAATTATCGAATTAGATCCGTTATCAAATCGAATCCACTATCGGATTCATTATCAAATCGGATGCTCTATCGGATTCGGATCTGTTATCAAATCGAATTTATCTGATTCGTTAAGATATCAAATCAGATCGAATAAATCCGATTCGATTCGATAGTTATCGGATCAAATCCGATCTGATCCGATAAGGACTCAAAATCCGATCGAACCAAACAAATCAACTATTATCGAATCTGATCGGATTCGGATTCGGTCCGATCTAATCCGAATCCGATAATGCCAACCCCTAAATGTAATACCGCAGGTATTTGGCATGTTCAATATGGTCATCATGGTCATATAGGTAATGTAAACAAAACGTATTACTCGCGTTAGATGTATGTATGTTGGTTGGGACTCTGAATTGAGTGCAAGAGCATTTGAGATTATTTTGCATTCATTTTGCCTTAAATTTGTCATTCATGTATGTTTGTGTTTGTGTGGGCGTTCGCACGCAAATCGACACACGTTTTCCCGTCTGTTCGAACGAAGCTTTCCAGATAGCCTTCGTCCAAGTCACATTCGACAGTTTGTTCGAATACAAGCCTCCAAAGAACTGGCATCCGAGTTGCGTTTGAAGGCATTCGAACGCGACAACGATTTTTAGACAAAAATTTCTAGATTTCAGCCCACTATAAATAAACCCCTTAAGATTTTTTCTTTATTTTACTTCTCCTCTCTCAGTCACGCCCCTTTAATAATATAACACATAAAATACATGTGTTATATTATTAAAAAATAATTTTAATACACTACTCTTGTCATTTTTCGTTCTACAATTATAATGTGATTGTTGGAAATAAAATTGACCAACTCGAGCTCCCATTGGCCGAAGCACGTCACGTACAAGAAAATGTTCTTACAACTAATTGCACCCCTCATCTACATTCCACTACACCACTCGCGCTACAGAGCATATCTACACCACTCGCGCTTAAAGACAAACACGTGTCAACTATTTCTAAACTCATTGGTAACATAGACAGTCCACTTGTTCAGTGCGAGTAGCGATAGCCCAATAACTCACATTAGTTTCCTTAAACCGTTAACGACGTAACAATGAAAGGCGCGTACGTTGACATTTTCACACCCAAAAAAGAAAAAGAAAATCAAAAACCCCATTGCATTATTTAAATTTGAGGGTTTTGAAAATTGAAATCCTCTAGTAAGGATTTTGAAATCTGAGATGGTGAAGAAAAAGAAGAGTAATGAAATTAATAGAGAAGAAAAGACTCAGAAGAAGGAATGGGGATGGGGACTATGGTCATTGTGGGCTTTGATCGCTCTGTTATTTGCGACGGCGGTGACGTCGAGGACTGGCTCTAAGTTAGCTCTTTTCGTCAACAATCGAACGTCATGTCTCTGTCCTCCTCAGGTACCTTGATTCATTTTCAGTTAAATAAATAGTTCAGGTCATTTAAATGATTATTGCTTTCAAATGGAATCACTGGCTGTCAATTGTAATTGGGCGGGTGGGTTACCAAACACTTTAGTATTTAGCTAATGTGCTTGTTCAGTTACAAAGATGCAATGAACTTTGAAGGGATCCTGCACTCTCTAATTGGTGTTTTATATTTGTGCAATTTATGAGTAGTTATGCCTTTGGGATTTTGGAGATTTTTGTATTGGTTAATTGAATTCGAATCGTGATTTTTTTTTTTTTTTGTGTGTGCAGGATTCTGTAAAATATAAGGGTATGATTGAGGACTGTTGTTGCGATTATGAGACAGTTGACAGTGTTAATGGGGAGGTTTTACATCCTCTATTACAACAACTTGTCACAACCCCATTTTTCCGATATTTCAAGGTCTGGTTTGTCTCTCTTTTATTTGTTAATCTCAAATTTATTAATGTGTTTGGTTAAGCTTTGTTTATGTCTTGATCTTTTTTACTTCACAAAGTGATTATTATTGAACTACGCTTTTAGATTATTGTAGAACCATATTCAGTTGGAAGAGGGAGTTCAGGTCTTTCGTTTGTTTGGGAGTTCATGTGTGGGTGAAATGTAGATAGTTCATGCTTAATAGCGGCATCATCTTTTTACTATGGAAAAGCATTTTATGGAACAGTACAGAACTATATATTGTAGCGTAGATGAAAAGCTTACACTCTAAAATATGAACTTTGGATCATGCATTATTTACTGAGTTCACTGTTTCTTTTTAAATATAATTTTCTAAAAGATAGGATATTAGGCACTTTATTGTGTTATTAATCTAGAGGATTTTTCAAAAATAAATGCCTTGTGAGATGATTTTGTTTCCTTATCTGATGTAGTATTATACGGGGACTAAAGGTATCCACTATCTCTCATATTGTTTACTCATAAGCTTGTCTAGCTATTGCTTCCTTTACATTTTCTGTTTTAATTTTATGTTGTTCATACGGGGACTTAAGGTATCCACTATCTCTCATATTGTTTCCTCATAAGCTAGTCTAGCTATTGCTTCCTTTACATTGCTGTTTTAATTTTATGTTGTTAACGATATAACAGTCTTTTGGATCCCTTTGTTCTTGGGAAGGGCATGGCTTCGGTGCGATGTTCATTCTGCCTGTGTAGAAGAATTTACACTGTGTTATTTCAAAATTTGGTATTTTTGTCTTTTGCATTATGGTTTGAGAACAAAATTTCTCTTTGGACTGATATGATCATGTGTTTTTATTTGTTTATTCTTTCAGGCCCTGATACGCTTTTTCTCGTTGTAGGTTAAATTGTGGTGTGACTGCCCCTTCTGGCCAGATGATGGTATGTGCCGGTTGCGTGATTGCAGTGTCTGCGAATGTCCAGAGAATGAATTCCCAGAAATCTTTAAGAAGCCATTCCATCGTGGCCTTCCATCAGATGATCTAATGTGTCAAGAGGGAAAGCCACAGGCAACTGTTGACCGCACACTGGACAATAGAGCCTTTAGAGGCTGGATAGAGACAGATAACCCGTGGACAAATGATGATGAGACTGATAATGGTACTACTACTTTTTTATTTCATATTTTATATTGTTTGCTTTTTATTTAGTTTTGAAGATCACAGTTGTTGCATCCTGGAGTTCACAGTTCAGGTGCTTTTTCTCAGAAGCTGGACTATTGCTAAATTAGGGATAGGAAAGAAAACTTTAAGAATTATCTAGAAACTATGGATACTGTAGCCTTGTATTATGTATATCTTCTTGGAATCCAGATGGGTGAGGTTTGGATAAATCGAATTTGTGATTATCGCATATATCAAAAGAACTTGGTATTCTGCACTGTCGCAATTCACCATTTCCATTTTAGAGATGCACGCTGTCTGTGTTGACAATGAAGTGTTTGAAGAGAACCATGTGGGGATTGAAGAAATTTTTTTGAATTTGCAGGTGAGATGACATATGTAAATCTTTTACTAAATCCTGAGCGCTACACCGGCTATGCTGGTCCATCGGCTAGGAGGATATGGGATGCTGTTTATTCAGAAAATTGTCCAAAATGTGAGTTGATCTCTATTTGTTAGATCTCGGTGGACAACTGTACTTTCTTGAACATTATTACCTTCCTATAAATTTCTGATGCAGTGAATTGAGAAACTGTTGCGACTAATTTGTTTTCTGTTTACAAGTATAATCATGTTAACTTCCTGATACATGACGTGATTGTCTTTAATGAGCATACTTATTAGTCAATACTCCTCCACAAACACTGTTACTCCTGCCATCCTATGCCACATTTTTCTTCATATTTTCCTTTTCAGTGTCCATTATTGTCAACACCTGCCTGATGCTGTTCCTGATGATTCCATTTCATTCCTAACCCTACTTGTTTGCAGCTGTAGCTGTCATGTCAATCATCTTGTCTTGTGCATGGTTTTTTTTCTTCAAAAACATGGATTTAACGATTTTTTCTGGTGACAGAGAAAAGGAAGGAGTGGATGAAAAATAATGGCTTTGACTCCTTGTTACCTCTTTTTTAATCTAGAGAAGAAAAAAATGCTCCCAACTTTTTGAAGGCTTGGGAAAACCTTATATATTTGAACTTCTTATTTTGCTAACCTTTTGCGATTCAAAACTATCAACTAAAATAAATGTCTATTGGAAACTGAAATTCTTGGTGTTTTTTCTCTCCCTTTTTTTTTTAACAAGTTGCGGCTTCTTACAAAACTGACCGGTGAAACCTTAGAAACTTGATATACCACCAAAGCTGCAATTTTGTTATCTTGAAAAAGAAAATACTACAATATTTTCTTATTTCCTATGAGGAAAGAAAAATATCAAGAGTAAAATGATGATGAAAAAAATCTTTTCATGTAAAATCTCCCACTGCTTATGTTAATCTGGTGTATTGAGATGATTGTGAAGCAATTTAATGGTTTGAGATCTCATTTCATTTTCCTAATTTTATATTATTAAGAGATGTACTTTGGTGAAGACAATTTTACTTGTAATGACATGTAAGACTAATATTTTCACATCGGTCAAGTGTTAATAATTTTTGTAAACACATATGCATAGTTTTTGGTCCCTGTGGTGGTCTTAATGTAGGCTTCTGTTACTTCCCGCTTAGACTTTATGCCGTTCTTTGCCTCTGTTTCTTTTTCTTCTATAAATTTTTTCATGGTAATATCAAGTACGGGATGATGCAGATTCAACTGGGGAAATATGTCCAGAGAAAAAGGTTTTATACAAACTAATATCTGGTCTTCACTCCTCAATCTCCATTCACATAGCTGCTGATTATCTTCTTGATGAAAGTACTAATCTGGTAAGATTTCTACATTATACCATTTGACCTTTATTATATTCTACTGCTTTAATTTTTAATATGCTATGAGTGGTCATTGCTGAGAGTAAAAAAGGCTATTACTTTCAGGAGTTTCCCAGCCAAATATTCATGCTGTGTATTATTCTTCGTTGAATGATCTAGAACATCTTTGATGAGATATTGCATGACCAATATTAATCTAAATATATAAAGCCAAAAAAAGGATCTATGTATTAAAAATTGAAGTAAAGAAAAAATAAAATTGATTGATGATTTACTTATTGGATGGTTTAGCATTGAAAACTGGATCTGACAAATTATTTTTGAAATTTCAGTGGGGTAATAATCTCGAATTGATGTATGATCGTGTTTTAAGACATCAAGATCGTGTACGAAACTTGTACTTCACATTCCTCTTTGTTCTGCGTGCGGTATCTAAAGTGAGTATTTGCTGTGCATGTTATTTTCTGAATGTTTAGGTCCTCTACATTGGCTTATCCCTAAGACTATTGGTGTTTCTTTTTGCCCTTAACTGTGTAATAGGCTACTGATTACTTGGAGCAGGCCGAATATGATACTGGTAATCATGAAGACGACCTGAAAACAGAGTCTTTAATGAAGCAGTTACTTTACAATCCCAAACTCCTGGCTGCATGCCCTCTACCATTTGATGAAGCTAAGTTGTGGCAAGGTCAAAGTGGGCCTGAATTGAAGCAGCAGATTCAAAAGCAATTCAGGAATATCAGGTTTCTCTCAGAGCCTGAACTGATAACATTTTAATGAACAAGGACCGTCATTAATTTTTTTGACTTGTTTTCTATCCATCTGTTTTCATGAGGCCAGAAATTGAATTCTATTACACTATAATTCAGAAAAATTATTAACTATGTAAAACATTTATCCTTCCTCTCCATGTAGCAGCCACAATTCCATTCCCTATTTGAGCAGAAAGCGTGCTTTTTATTATCTAGTTCCTTGTGAATTTATTTAAATTTTGACTTGTTTTATTCTCCTATCATGTTTATTGCAGTGCATTGATGGATTGCGTCGGCTGTGAGAAGTGCAGACTTTGGGGAAAACTTCAGGTTCTTGGTCTCGGTACTGCATTGAAGATCCTCTTTTCTGTTGATAGTCCAAATAACGTAGCCCAACCTGTGAGTTTTTTTACCTTGTAAATCCAATTTTCATATTCCATCTGCTTGCAGTTGCAGATATTAACGTTTTTCCTTTGTGCCTGCACACTTTTTAATAGGCAGTTGATACCATCACTGGATTTGAATTTACATCTCCCTCTTTTTCTAATCCATTGCTGGTTTGGCAGCTGCAGTTGCAACGTAATGAAGTAATTGCTCTTCTAAATCTGCTCAATCGACTCTCAGAATCCATCAAATTTGTGCATGAAATGGGCCCTTCAATCGAGAAAATCATGGAAAAAAAGACATCTGATCCTTCTGCACTCGAATTTAGCAAATGGAGGAGAATGTGGGAGTCGGTGCTTGCCCTTTGGTAACGTATTGGGACTTAACCTTGCATATGCAATTTATCCTTGGACTTGTATGCATTTCTGGTTCAATTTAGCGGGATGAAGCTGATAAATTATACATGTTGAAATGGTGTTAGCAGGTCAGGAGAGTTGAAATTTTAGCACTCCTCCTTTAAAAGCCCTCGTACAAATTTTGAAAGATACTGTAAGATCAGATACATACTGACTGTCAAAGAGCCGTAGATCAGGGTATCGAAAAGCTACAGTTTTTGGATACAAGTAGTCAAGTATACAGAACTGAGTCTAAGATCAAGTTTAATATGTAAGATCCATGTTAATTTTGGATCCAAATATTAAAACTCCATGTAAAAAGCACCAAAATATTTGAAGATTTTCTTGGGCATGAACAAGATAGAGAAAGAGGAGGCAATTGTTTTTGCATTATTTTGAAAATGTTAAAGTTGGATGAATTATTATCTCTGTGCTGTGAATCCTTGCTGCTATAAGTTTTAGATGTGATATTTTAATTACCACAAAGACCCAATTGTGAAACTCAGATTTGAGGAGAGGGTGTGTATTTTTATTTGTAACCACCAACTTATTATGAACGTGGTATCTTCAATGTATTCTAAATTTTCTCCAAGATCAAAGAAAGGCTATAGATTTTGGCTATATATACAAACAATTCCCAATCATCCCAAGACTTTGGAGACAAATTTGAATCACTTTAAATTTAAAGAATAAAATTAAATTTCGGAAGCAAACATTGAATATCACATTGACATGTGCAAGCATGTCATATTTTCATTCAGTCTGTACAATGATGATTCCAGTTGAAACAAGTATAAAATTCAAACAGATGACAAGAATCATCTAAAGAAAGTACACACAAGTAATTGATTTTCTGTCTTCTATCTTCCTTGTATCAAAACCTACAAATAAGAGAAAATAATTGATACCATAATTTTCTTGAACAAGTTAAATATTCAGGCCAACTGTTCCAATGTTCCAGCCTCTCTCCTTTTCTTTTTGAATATGCTTTTGCTGAATTTCCTTTGTTCCTCCTCTTCTGCCACTGCCCAGCAACACTCTATGTGCCATCCTTCCTCGACTTCCAATGGAGACTCTAACTTTCTCTATCCCCACATTCACACCACCCCTTCTGAAATGTTGCTGCATTGGAGATTTCGTCTGCATTTTCTTTTGAAGGCTTCTTCTCAGTATGCTGCTCAGCTTGTTGCTTCCACTTTTAATAACTTTGCGACTATTACAATGTATTACTTGTTCGGGCAAGCACTCATCTCTCTCTTCTTTCTCATCAACTTCGCATGGTGGCAATGGTAATGCTGGTGTGAGCTGAGTTGAGGTTGGTGCACTTGGGAGTGGAATCAGAGAGTTGCGCCTTGGAGCTGATGTTGCTGGGATTCGCCGTGCAGCTGTGCAAATAGAAGCTCTTCCAGTCCTCTTAGGTAATCTTATTTGTTCAGCCATCTCAAGGTTGTTTTCTTTTTCTATGGGATTGTACTTGACTAAGCCATCAGTTTGAGGAAAAAGTATTGAAGGTTTATAGCTGTTGTTCTCCATTAGTGGTCGAGTAGGATTCCCTTGCTCTTTAATTACTGTCGTATTTGCAAGTTCATTTAAATTCTTGTTGCTTCCTGGCAATCGATTTGCAAGAGGTGGCCTCAACGGTGCAGTACTTTGCTCCTCTTCTTGTTGTTTCAGATGTTCTGCCATCTTTGTGTCCACGTGCTGACGGGCAAGCTTCCTCTCAACAAGAAGCTGTGATTCAAGTTCCCTCACCTACGGGAATCACCAGGTAAGAATTTAAGTCTGATGTGTGAGAAAAGAAGAAGAAAATCGCAGACCATGTTGGTAAACATTCATAGCCAACAGTAATACCTTGTCTTGCAGACTCTTAATTTTAAGATCTTTATCTTTTATCTTCAAGTCTAATCCCTGGATTGTGTCCTCCATCTTCCTGCTTTGCACATCTTTGCTCTTTAGCTCTTGCTTTGTCTTCTCAACCTTACAACAAAAGCATTTAAGATTTTACAAAACAAACTTTGGATACTCTAATTTAAGAAAAGAATATAAACACATAAAAAATCAAAGGGCATAGATTGCTTTTAACTATTCATTTTTACCATTTGTTTGTATCTGACAAGTTCAGAAGTGTCTAGCTGCTTCTTGGCCGCTCCCAACTCTACACCTCTCACTCTACTTGCAAAGTTCAATGAGCACAAGGTCTCGCTAAGGTCGTTCTCATTAGGACTGATCTGTACAAACATAAGTGTCTTTGAATCTCCTCCTGAAAAATAAAAATCCATTCATCAGGATTTCCATTTTCTTGTCTCTAAAAAGTTCGATTCATCAAAATTTTTGAATTTTGGTTAAGTTGGTGTTGCAGGGGTCCAAATTATATTCTATGTATGGGAAAAATCCAGAGACTGAGAGAGTACCTAAAGAGTCTTGAAGCAAGTGTGTGAGCTTGGAATTCCTACATAGCAAGTAAATGAAAAAAATTAGAAAAAAGAAGAGACAAATATTATGCTGTTGATTGCCCAATAAGAAATAGTAAAATAGCATTAAACCTAAAAGGAATATGAGGGCTTTTAGTTGCAAGAGCAGATATGACATCGCCAAGTGCTGATAACGATCTATTGATATTTTGTGTTTCCTTCAGTCGTTCTCCTTGAACTTCTGTCTTTGCAATTCGCTCACTTCCTGCTAGGTCCACTAACCATAGCTTGCTCTTCGTGCATTCCCCATTCAACAAGTTCTCACCCCTCACCATCACACAATGTATGCTGAATATGGCAAGATAATCCCAAGCTAGCATTAAGTAACATTTATGAACACATATTTCTACAAATGATATATTAGAATGAATTTAGTTTAGGTGGCAAGTACAGACCAGTGGGATCTACTGCTGTGCTCGTTGGCATTAGTTGAGCCAACAGCTCTTGCATTGCTGCCAGTTTGCAGAACTTCCCAGACCTCACTGATATTATTTACATGAGCTTCAACCAATCCTGGGACATGATGCATACCTTCCACTGCTTGCCGTATTTCTAGCCTACAAGTAACAATGTTGTCACCGCCTGAATCTTTTTAGTATAATAATAAGCTATGCCATCATCCACAGCAATCTTAAAGGTTTAAACAAGCAAGAGTAAAAAAACAGATAAGGTTATTATCATCAATAGTGCTGAAACTAGTAGTAATTCCTAACCATATGTAATCTCTCACTAGATTGATAACTTAGTCATATACGCAAGGACTTAGCAGAACTATCAGGAACTTTCACCAAACAATTCAAAGAAAAGAAAACTGTATTAACCAACCTTTTCGATGTGGCCCCTGGCTGAGAGCCTACAGCCAGCAAATCTCTTATTTGTTCGTTGTAGACTTCTAAAACACTAACAGAAATATCATATTGATACAGCTTCTCTCGCTCCTTAATGATGCGAAACAACTCGTCAAGAGTCCTAAAGTTTACTCCACGGGCTTCCTCTGTACCCTGCATTGTAAAAGTTTTCCCAGTTCCAGTCTGTCCGTAAGCAAATATGCAGACATTGTACCCATCTAGGACTGAGGTCGCAAATGGAGCTGTGTCTTGGAAAACATCATCTAAAGAATTCCATTATTAAAAAGGAGCAATGCATTATGTTGAGCCAATAGAAAAGGCATCAGTAAAAGAGTTACCTTGGTCAGCTTGGGGCACAAAAACTGCATCAAACTTAAAAGTTTTTTTAGGAGCCCCATTTGAAATCACAGTGAGGTCTCCATCTCTAGCAGATTCAAAATCAATTGCCATCACAGATCCTGCTGTAATTTCTTCATTGTTTAGAGGCCTACATCGGCAAAAGACCCTTATGTTTCCTGTAAGAGAACATTTTAATATACGCTAAGAATCATAATTTTTTTTAATCAAAGTTCCATCTCTCAATGGTATATTAAACATATATCTAACCTTTCAACTCTAGAACCTTGTTGTATAGTTCTTTTCTTTCCTTGGTCCCTTCAATAAATTGAATCTTAAGATGTTCATACAAATCTACTTGATGATTTACTGTTAAAATAGAAATAAAAATGTCAAACAACTGTAAGAAACATGGAACTAAAGGACTTATGATCATAAAGCAAAATGAAATGATTAAGTCAACATACTCTTAGACTGAATTGTAGAGCTCACTTCATTCATATCTGCAACACATTTCTTATATGCTGATGCCTCTTCAAACAGCTTCATTTGTTCCATCTTCATAATCTATATAAAATAAAGTTTTCAGAACTAATTCACTGCATGCCCATTCATTCAATGTCAAACAGACATTTTCAATAGTAACTTCTGTACCTTTAATCTTCTTGTCAAGTCTCTCAAGGTCGAGAACCATCTGCCCTTCTCCTTCACTTGTCCCTCGATAGCAAAAGCTATAAATAGACAAAATCAATCACCATGTTCAGATAAAAAAAAAAAAAAATGGCTCACCACAGAAAATATCATACCCAAAGACCCAACATGCATGGACTTGCGCATAAGCTCATTTTGTAGTTGTTCTAAGGACTTCCAAGCTTCTTGGCATTCTTGACTCTTTAGTTGGTTCTCCCTTTTAAGCTCCTTGAATGCCCTTCTTGACTCTGCTAATTCTTTCTTCTGACAGTCATAATTCATTTTCAGCCTTACATAGTCTAATTCCACCTCACAGTCCCCACTTTCCTGCAATGTAATTCATTCATATAGACTTCCCAATTATTAGGTTAAAAAATCATATTTTTTAAACAAAATTTAGTAAAATCTAATGGAAATTTAACAATTTCCTGACGCACTATAGTTAATGTTTCACTCAAGTCTGGATGTGGGTCAACCAGTCAGTCTGCATGTGCCTCATATCATTGATATGACTTTTCACTCAATGAAATTCTTGGATTTTGGTTTCCCTATCTTACCCTATTGGAGAGAGAAAAAATAATTTTTAATTTGAAACAATTTCCATTAAAAAATATCTTATTCCACTCACTTCCAACAATGCCAAATGTCAACATTATAAAGCATCCTACACATGTCTAATACATGTGAATTATATACTTAATAATTCCTAATACATTTAATTAATAAATTAATTAATTAACATATTAATTAATTAATCCATTTAATCTAAATGTATAATGTATTTCTACATTTACAATAAATGTTAAAATACATTCAAGGTTGACATATGTCCCAAAAAATATTCGGTAATTAATTAATATATATCTAATCAAATTATGTATCAAATACACATACATATTAATTTAGGAAATTACCGAATACCACGCATGTGTAATGAGATATTTTTTAATAGGAAATTGTTTCAAATTAAATATTATTTTTTCTCTCTCCAAGGCCATAAAATTCGGCCAAGCCTATTAAATGGGTACTATTCCCATTTCTTCAACAACAACAAAAAAAGAGAGAGCAAAAGAAAACCCTAAGAAACGAGAAATTTTTTTGCTCTCTTTTTGTTGTTGTTGAAGAAATGGGAATAGTACCCATTTACTAGACTTGGCCGAATTTTATGGATTCAATTGGGCATATTAGATGTATATTAATCATTTTGGTAGTGTTTTGGAAACACTTAAATGTGTAATTGACACTTTCGGACTAAAATGAGCAAAATGTAAAAAGTTTGTCACTTTATATATTTTCGGCTAAATAGGTATTTGGGTAATTTCAAATTTGATTTGGAATTAAATATTAAAATAAATAGTTTGTTTTAATTGTCCAAAGAAAAACTTTTGAAATTCGAAAAATCGGATTTTTCACGTTCCGCTGCTCCCGGCATAACCGCTAATACGCCAACAGTTAATGCAAAGAAAATTGATCTAGTTTAAAGTAATATATATTTACTTTAGATGACTTGCATTCCTCCACTTGAGAAACTTTCATAGCTTCAAGCAACATTGATTCTCCGCAATCTGAAACACATACTCTCAATTCAATGCAAGGAAATAAACCCATAAAAGGGGGAAAAATGAAAGACTACACTTCCCATAAGTGGGTACCTGCATTGATGCTTACACCGGAAATTGGATCATCTTCCGGCATTGTTGATGGTGGGAAAAGCTCCAACGAAGACTCAGGGGAAAATCTAACATACGGGGCCTTATGATTGTTCTTCTCATCAGACCCTTTAATCCCATTTTCCAAAGAAACTTCAGTAGAACACTTATTTCTCTCCAAGAATTCAGCAGAATCTCCATAACCACTCTTGGGAATCTCAGGTGATCCACCACATATCACCAGATCAGGAGATGTTAAAGAAAATCCTAGCATTGGCTTACCTAAAATTTTTAAAATATATGTATATATTGAAAAGTAAGTTTATTTTATCTGCATCTGAAAAAATAGATCAACAAAACATACTAAATTAATTACCATCAACCAATTCATTTAAAATGGGGTCACCAAGATTTCGTGTATAACTTTCATCCAAGATTTGATTTTGCCAAGAAACCCCTACACAATCAAACCTATAATCAATACCCCAAAAAATTAAAAATAAAAATAAATGAAACTGAATTTTTTTTACAGCATACCGTCATCTGGGTCGTGATGAAAAACAGAATCAGCCATAGTTACAGAATAAGATCTTGGTGATGACGTGTTAAGATGATTATCGTCTGCAAAGTTAAGAAAGAGCTAATGAAATTAAACACAAACCCATATATAAAATCAAGGAAATGTTACTGGGTTAGCTTTAATTTAGTTTTTTTTTCTTACAGAGATGAGAGATGGGTTGTTGTTGTTGCTGCAAAGAAACGTCAGTGAGGAGGAGTGGGTCAGTCCATTGATGATGATTTTGTTCGTCTTCCATTTGATGTATTTATTTGAATTTGGAGAAATTAAAGAAATCCTTTAAAGGGGAAAGAAATATTAGAAATGGAAAGTTTTGATTTTGTAAAGGCAAGTGTTTCAATTCGTTTGTCGTTATGGGCTTTGATTTAAAGTGACCGTTGGTTTTTCAAATTTGAATTTCTTTAACCGGGTCCGGGCCACCATTTTCACGCTCTTTCTGGTCATGCATGATGCACACGACTGACACGTGGGAAGACACCTTGCTTTCCTCACGTGCTGGAGCCTCCCATTTTTACTAAAAATTTGGAGGAAACAAAAAAGGATAGTTATTAATGAAATAAAATAAAATAAAATAAAATGTGAAGTTGCAATCAATTCCATACGAAAAGTTTAGTTTATTTTGTTGTAATTAAAAGCTTTGTGGTCTATAACTGTCGCCCCATCACACAACCATCCGCGGCTTCCACCCGACCCGAATATCGGCTTATGTATAAGAAAATCTTTTTTTTTTTTAAATAAATTTAAATTTACACCTAAAATTTCATCTACTAATTAGATGTCATATTTAACAAACAAACACTTGGTTTTCTTTCAACGAAATATTTTCTATTAATTAGATGAAGAACTTATTAACTTAAATTTAACTAATTAATGCATTATCTAAATTTCAAACTCACTTAAATAGGAGATTATCTAAACAGCCATTGTTGATTAAAAATTAAATGAAAGTGATTGCCAAAATATATAACTTATCTTACATCGCTAGTAATTCTTACCAAGTCTTAATGTCATTTTTGTTTGAATATTACTAAAAATTTCTACATAATTTGAGTATTCTATATTTTAGAAATATAGAAGGCAGTTCTTTGATTTTTATTCCTTTTTTGTTTGCGTTTATATATTTTTTTCAGGAAAAAAATGTTCAGATTCGTTTTCTAACGAAAGTTCAAATGTACAAATGCTGAAGAAACCTTGGGATGTAAATTTAAATTCCATTTAGATAAAATAATTTATTGAAGGTAATTATAATTTTTATAGAACCACATAGTTACAAAAATTGAATTTTCTTGTTATAAATAAATAATCTTTTATCAATGGTTAGATGTTAAGCACCAAGTAAATAACAAACGCTTATTTGATTATTGCATATGATCCAAATAATCTATTCAAACTTTTGTGGAATCGATTTCTCTTTTCTTTTCTCCATTTTGTGTTTGATATTACAAAACAATATTTCCACCACATGGTATCTTGAGTGAGGTGTTCACTCTTTACAGAAATAACACATTTATTATGTACAACTGGATTAGCATACAACAATTGACAAAATCACTGCAGGCTCAGGCTCAGGCTCCGGCTCCTCGGAAATAATTTTCCATCTGCGTACCTCAGGGCATCATGAGCATATATAATCTCATCAGGCTAACACAAGCTGGATTTCTAATGGGGAGTCTTTCTATACTTCGATGCCCGCTCCTTCCAATGCAGCGGCCATTGAAGCTGATGCCTCTTCAAGGGTCCGTTTCCTCTGGACGGAGTTGAAGGCCTCGATAATGTCTCCTTCCTCCCAATCATCATAGTCTTCCGCTCCAATACCACACTCTAACCCAGCATTTACCTGTGTTTAGGAGGAATAGATCAAATGAATTTGCATCACAAACAAGAAGGCAAAATGCACTGCACAGGCATGGCATAACATAAATAATTTTTTATAGTAGAAGATGGAAATACTACAACTAAATTACTGACTATAACACCAAGAACTTGACCAATTACAGGGACAAAAGTTTCCTTCCTAGAACACAAGTCCTGACATCTCTACTCTACCATCAATCTAAAGTTATACACAAGATCAGTATCCAACAGATCCAGGCTCATTGATCTAATGTCCATCATTCAATTGAGCAATTATAAAATCAACGAAGTCAAAATATATTTACTAACAAATGTCCTATCAAAAGACAGATTCACAAATCCATCACATCTGCCTAGTTTGCGGTTCCTAGTAACCTCTATGCCCTTAATCTCTCTCCCACCCCCTGCACTATGTAGAAGAGCAGTATAAAGTTACTTGGCTAAACACTTGCCACCCCATGCTCGAAGTTAAAAATATGTATCGGATGAAAATTTATCAAATGCTCACACTTCAAGAGACAGCGAATCAAAAAATGAATTAGTTTGCAGGAATGACTGATAAAACCATATGATAAAATCAATCATTCAGTTGATGCATTGTATATGCCTGTCACAGATGAATGTAACACTAGCCTTAAAACTCATACCTCTTTTACAATTTCCTTAACTCGTCTCAAAGAATCTAGCACACCAACATGTACAGTCTTTCCATTTCGAGAGGCCCGAATGCCACAGCCTTTCACTAATTTTCCCTCATTTACCATGCATCCCGCAACACGACCACTGCCACTGCTAAAGATGGCCCGGACTTCAGCTGAGCCAATTGCTACTTGTTCCTGTTAACAAATGAGCAGTAACTCTCAACTGTAAATCTTCAGTAAGAAGAATTCCAGAGAAAAGGGAAATCAGAAGCAGAACAATTTAAAGTCCTGATCTATAAGATCCTAGGATCTCATTATGAACGGCTCCAAGAACCATTTCTAAGAAGAAATGTTATGATGAGACAGCTAGACATTTACATATGACAAATATATTATCCAACAGACAGATCATTATTAAGGACTCCCAACATCTACAAGCCACTGCTGTTAAAGATGCAAGTAAAATAGAAAAGAAATGAAGATATTAAATGTCCACTTGAACTGACCTCAACAGGCTCTAGCAGTCCTTCCATTGCATTTCTCATATCATCAATAAGATCATAAATAACTCTATATAGCCGAATCTCGACACCTTTGTTATCTGCATAAGTCTTAACAGATCCTGGTGTTTTAACGTTGAAACCCAAAATAATGGCTTTGCTAGCAACTGCAAGATCAACATCGCTAGTGCTGACATCCCCTGTTGCTTGCAAGAGGAACTTCAAAGTGACATTATCTTGTGGGAGCACCTGCAGGGCTTGTCTGACAGCCTCAATGGATCCCTAGTTTGGTAAAGACAATTTAATTTACTTGCATATAAGCCTTGATGATTATCAATGCAACACAATCTGTACTTCAATTCAGTTCAAGAACAGCTAAAATCTAAGTACCACGATTAATATCACCCCTTCCGTTAGACTACTTTGGTGAAACCAGCACCGCATGATGCCTCTTGTAATATTTCAAGAAAATTTGTCATTTTGGTAAATGAAAACTCTGAATTTAACTTTTAAGTCAAAGGAAATTCAAGTTCTCATATTTCAATGCACTTTTTGTTTATTCAAATACATAAACTGGTACCTATTCGCCATCTACTGTCTAAATATGGAATATTTGTATAGAAGCATACACTTGAACCTGCTAGAAATTTAAAAAAAAAAAATTATCTTGAAAAGAAAAAAGTTCAACCAGTACCCTTGTCATATGTGTAATGATAAAATGAGCTAGAAACATGGGAACAAGATTAAAGCACACTCTCACACAAAATGTTGTGCTTACCTGAGCTTCAACCTTCATAATAACATTCAGCTGGTGCAAGTCTAATCCAGACAGCTTTCCTGATGCAACTGCAGAAGCTAAAGAAGAAAGTGTGATCTTTCCATCCCCAGCCTTGGCTGATATTCGCTCATTACGCAAGGACTCTGCACGTTCTTCTGCCCTTTCACGAGCTACATCAAGTGAATCAACAACCTCAAATTCATCACCAGCAATCGGAACTCCATTCAGTCCAATAACCTGCATATATACATGCCGTGAATTTTTAGTGTTAAAAAATAGATATTGAATCAGATGAGAGTTGGAATGTTTCCATATTATTATCAAATAAAAGGTAAAGTGCTTTAAATATTTCTTTTTATTTTTCTAACTTGCTCATGTTTTCACTTTTGTTATCATCTTATGCCACATTAAAGGGTGGGTGACGTATCAACTTTGTAAAAAGTGAAAAGAATATAAAGATAGAAATGCAAACACAAACATCCCAGTAAAAATGTGTACATTTTTTTTCCCGTGAAGACAACACTGAGAATAATGTCCCATTACACAGCATTCAGAGGCACTCTTCTGTTCACATACACTTGATTCTCATGAGACCCTAATGACTATAGCCATGGTTTTTACACAATAAAGAAATAGCAGGAAGAGAAATGGACGGAAACCAACTCTTTATCTTATAGGATAGAGCCCAAGAGGATATCTGTAGCCCAAACCAGAAAGCCACAGAAGATGACTTGGATAGCATGATGAAACAACATAGCACAAATATATAAAAACATTAAGTATTTGAAACTTACAAAACTAGTAATACCAACCATATTACACGGCATCTGAAAAATTAGAAACATCAAGATCCAAAATATAGAATTGCCTAAAATTAGAAACACCTGTCGGCTACTGTGGAGAAACTTTGCAAGGCTTCAGGATTAAAGGTGAACAAGGAGAAAAGTTCAATTTTGGGTATTAATATTGTTATTGACAGATTGTCAGCAATGGCAGAGGTTTTAGGGTTCTCGGTAGGCTCCTGGCCAGCAAAATACTTAGGTTTGCCACTCGGAGGAATTCCTTCTCAATCACTGTTTGGGGAACCTATGGTCGCTAAGGTGTCGAAAAGATTAGATGGGTTGAAGAAAGCTTTTTTGTCAAAGGGAGGGAGATTAACACTTATTCAATCAGTACTTGCATCCCTTCCTTTTTATTACCTTTCCATTTTCAAGATTCCCAAAATAGTGGCTGGTGTTATTGAAAAGCTTATGAGAGATTTTCTTTGGAAGGACTACAATGGGGAAAATGCTAATCATTTGGTTGCTTGGAAGTAGGTTTGTAAACCTAAGATATTTGGCGGTTTGGGTATAAGAGATATTTTGAAGAAAAACGTAGCTTTGCTTAGTAAGTGGCTTTGGAGATTTCCTTTAGAAAAAGAAGCTTTATGGAATAAGGTGATAATAGGAAAATATGGGTTGTGTGATAACGGGTGGATTTCAGGTTCTACTTGTAGAGTGAACTACCAGTGTCCGTGGAAGGTCGTTCTCTCTGTTTCTGATAGTTTTTTCTATCATCTCAAGTGGAAGGTGGGGAATGGGAGGATAATTATATTCGGGGAAGATTCTTGGTTAGGGGAGTCTTGTTCGGCGAATGATTTCCTGTCACTTTATATATTATCCGCTCTTCATAATTCCCGCATCCAAAGTTTCGTTTCTGATATCGATAGGGAGCGACATGGTTTTTTTTTTTGGATCTTCATTTTCTTAGACACCTTTCAGTAAGGGAATCTCGGGAGGCAGTGGATCTTGTTTCAATTTCTGAAGCTATAAGCATCCGGGAAGATATTGAAGATCGGAAAATTTGGTGTTTAGAAAGTTCAGGTATTTTCACAGTGAGGTGTTTGTTTTCTTTTTTGACCAATGAGGGTATTGGGGCGGAGTTTAAGTTTTTTAAGTCTATTTGGAAAGTGAAAGCCCCTCCAAAAGTAAAAGTTTTTTGTCGGATTCTTGCTATGGGAAAGGTGAACACTCATGATCTCTTGCAGCGGAAAAACCCTAGGCTTTTTATCTCTCCAGGTTGGTGTATGATGTGCAAGAATAATAGTGAGGATGCAAATCACTTATTTCTTCATGGCCGGTTTGATTTCAAAATTTGGAGGTTTTTGCTTCAGGAACTTGATTTCTTTTGGGCGATACCCAGAGTTTATTCTGATCTCTTTGATCCTCTCCTAAGGCCTGATTTGAGAGGAAGAAAGAAAACTCTTTGGGAAGTTGCGGTTCTCACTTGTTTTTGGGGTATTTGGTTGGAAAGAAACAACAGAATTTTCTATAGTGTTGAAGCAGAACCAGCTTCTGTTTGGAATAAGATCAAATTTTGGGTTGCCTTATGGGTCCATAGAGAAAATGAGTTAAGTGATTTATCATTGTCCGATCTATTAAGGGATTGGTGTTCTTTATAATAGTTCTTTCCTTTTTCTGTTTTCTGTCATTACTCTCAAGGACTCCTTGTCCTTTTTGTTATACTTTGTAATTATTTCTTCTATCAATAAAGTTTCTTGTTTCAAAAAAAAAAAAGATTTGCCTAACACATGGACAACTAAAATACAAAAACTAACATTTATTTGCCTTTCCCTGTACCACAGCATCCTTCTTGAAAAGTTTTCTGATAGTATCGACCCCACTACTTCTATCTCACTACTAATATTTTATTATTTTAGTTTTCTACATAACTTTAAGATGCACATGCATTACATGGGGATGTAAATAGAAAGAATAAAAGAAAAAAATGACTCCAAGAGACCATTTCCAATTGAAATGATCTGAAAAACATTAGGCTAGACTGTTTATTGTTTAACATTTCTCATTTTTGGTTGGAAAGTTACCTTGGTACCAAACAGAGCCCCTGTTTGTCACAGGTTTGAAGATCCATACTTGCAACATTGTCTATATTTATTTTTTTTGTGGGGGGAGGGGGGTGTGGGAAGAGGGGATTATATTGATAGCAATTTACATTCTTCATTACAACAAGGTATGGTTGATATCATATTGTCATCACATAAACAATTCTAAGCCTAAATTAGGCGCTTCATTTAAATCCTTCAGAAATTAAAAGGTAACAGATTTCATGCAGCGACATATAAGTGCTTACCAGAACACTTGATTATATGCATGTATTCCCTAAAACAGAAGCCTACCATTCGAAATGTAATCAAAGACAATATAATGCTCACATAAACAAGAATACATAGTAAAAAGTTGATTCTCTACAAACCTGTACAGGTATAGAGGGTCCAGCTTCATCAACACGATTCCCACCATCATCAAATAAAGCCCGCACCTGAACGTGGCCACAAAAAACTAAATATATAAACAAATCCTTTCTTAAGGAATGAACAGCTCTCACTTCAGCATTTAAGAAGAGTAAACAGTGAAATCTACATTTAAGATTTATAGAAAATTTCAGTTTCAAACTCTAAATTACGAACCTTTCCAAAGGATTCTCCACAAACTACAATATCCCCTTTTTTAAGTGTTCCATTTTGCACAATAAATGAAGCCAATGGCCCTTTCGATTTATTTAGACCAGCCTCAATAACTGTGCCCTTTGCATTTCTATGAGGATTAGCCTTCAACTCTTGCAACTGAAGACAAGCATGCATATGATCAGAATATTTGTAAGGACTACTAAGGTGGATAAAAATTAGCAAACAAATATTACATATCTCAAGACTCAAGTAAATGCAATAACTAATCCATTCATGAATATAGTTCAAAAGGGAACACTACTATAGGTCTATAGCTCAAGGAATTTTTGCTAATAACCAGAAAGGGGAGTCCAAAGCAAAAGGAAATGCATCTCTAAGCATCTCTGTGTGTTTTGTGTGTGTGTAGATAATATGCAACTTGTGAGCAGCAACCAGAATCATGGGGTGTCTCTCATCATGGAGGGGAAGCAAGAATATTCCTTGCAACATATCTCTTAGAAACTAATATTTAAAAGGAAAAATACAACCACAAGGCTAACCAAAATAATCCAAGAAAAATAGGTTGTTATCATTGCAAGATGAATAGGCGGTCAACATGTCAAAACAATATACTATTAGCTCACCTCTGCAACAAGCATAATGGTTTCCAGCAAATCATCTACGTTCTGCCCTTTGAGAGCACTGATCTGTTTGTGATAAGAGTAAAGTGTTAACAAAAGGTATAAAGTATCAAATATTGATGCATATCCTCTTAATGATAAACACCTGAACCACTGGGACGTCACCACCCCAGTCTTCTGGCATCAGACCAATGGAAGAAAGCTCTTGCATAACTCGTTCTGGATTAGCTCCATCTTTATCTATCTAGTAGAGTGAAAAGAATAAGATCATGAGTTACGCCAACGATGAGGTAAGCAGAAGCATTGTGAATTGCAGTAGTTTCGTCTTTATTCGAGTGAAACAAGAGTTGCATTATAGCTGGCATACCTTATTTATGGCAATTACGATTGGCACTCCAGCTGCTTTGGCATGAGCTATTGCCTCATTTGTTTGAGGACGAATCCCATCATCAGCAGCCACGACAACAACAGCAATGTCAGTCACTCTTGCTCCACGAGCTCTCATAGCCCCAAATGCCTACAGAGTACACATTAAATATATCATCTAAAGACAACAAAAGTGCAAGAAAGTTATAGTTCATAGTTGAGTGTGTTACCATACTGGAGAAAAAGGTGAAAAGTTTCAAAGCAATCTTATATACAATGTGAACGAGCAGAAAGGATAAGGAAAAACATTGCCATTAGGTAAAACTGAGTGGAAATTCGAAATGCTAATTAATCAATAAAAAGTACCTCATGTCCAGGAGTATCAAGGAAAACACATGGTTGTAACTTGCCATCGACAAGTACTAGCACCTTATATGCCCCAATTCCTTGTGTTATCCCCCCTGCTTCTGCGGCAGCCACCTGCAAAATTTTGGCAGTCAATCTTCTGTGAAATTGGAATAATGAGCACATCATGATATCAACTTCTGCATATTGCTTAAGGAATTCACTAACAAATACAATTTTTAGCGTAACAAATAACAATAATAATGCGGCCATTTTTTTTTTTTACCAGGCAATGCGTTTAGGCTTGGCGTGGCCAGACCACCACGCCTAACCCAAAAACGGTGGGGTTAGGTGCTCGGTCGCCTGGCCGGCCTTTTCTGTACATTTTAAGCACTTTCTTACACCAAAAGCCGCAGATCACCGTCGGAGCAGCCAATTTTTGGGGGTTTTTAAAATTAACATCAAATTGGCGCTGGTTTTGTATTCTCTTACCATTTAAAGCTGAATTTCTTCCTTATTTCACAATTTTTCGAGAATCCCTAATTTTCAAAAAACCCTATTTTCTTCAATTGTTTTGTTTAGCATTAAATTGAACATCAAGAAACCCTACCCATCACTCAAATAACATTTCCCTAGGATTAATTTATCGAAATTCGACCAAACCTTGACCCTAATTTCGGAAATCCCCAAATTCCAAAGAATTTCCTAGGTGGCGCCTAGGCGATAGGCATCGGATGGTTAGAACACTATTACAGACAAATATATATATATATATTTGACCTTAAACTTTCTTGGTGGAAAAAGGGAAAAAAAATGGAAAACCACAATGAGTTATGAGATAATTAAGATTCAACGTACCTTGCTTTTGCGGATATGATCCAAAAGAGTTGTCTGCAAAATGGATGAAACCGAACACATCAGCACAATCTTGCCACTAACACAGAATTTTAAAATCTTGCCACTAAGATAGAAAATTAATACAAAATGATGCACAAGATCTCATACACTGAAAATTTGCAGAATGTATACAACTTACCTTTCCATGATCCACATGACCCATAATTGTAAGGACGGGAGGCCTCTCTTCAAGCTTGTCCAGGTCTTCTTCATCAAGAATTCTTTCTTCCTAGCCATTTCTTCCATTTTAACAGGGTCAGCATCTAGGACTTCCACTTCATACTCTTTACATATCATCTTCACCATGTCTCTGTCCAGAGTTTGTATCCCTTCAGGCTTGATACCCTTCGAATATAGGTAACCGAGAATCTCGCCTTCACCAATGGCCAAATTGTAGGCTAACTCCTCTATCAACATACCTTTCTCCGCAACCTCAAGAATTTCTACTTTGACAGGAGCAGCCTCTTTGGCAGCCTTAAGTTTAGCCGCTTTCCGGCTAGCTTTAGTCCATTTCCTCCCTTTCCTCGCTGCACCAGGAATCAGTTCAGACGTCTCCTCATCAGGAATCTCATCATCATCATGAACAATCCGCCTCCGAGGTCCTCCAGTAGAAATGCCTTTCTTACGATAGTCATCCTTGAATTTTCCAGGGCCAGGGCCTTTTCCAGGTTTCGATGGAGCCAATACTGCTTGAGCAATCAGAGGATGAACTGCGGGTTTCTTAGATGCAAACTTGTCAATCAAAATTGGTTTCCGTTCTTTATTTTTTAGAGCCGAGTCAGCTTCAGCAACGGTTGACGACTTTGGAGCAGCCCCCACGTCTTTTAAAACAACAGCTTTCTTTATCATAGGTGGAGGAGCTACTGATGGCTTGGTTTGTAGTTTTGGTTGAGGTCTCAAAGGTGGTTGCACAGGCCTCTGAGGAACATTCACTTGAGACTCCACCTTCATTTGTCCTCCCATTTTAGGCTCCTCTTTCTTAATAATAGTTCTGGGTCTTTCCTTAACAACTTTCTGTATACTCGCCATAGTATCTCCTTTTTTCCACACACTCTTCAAAGTCTTGCTCTTCCGAGCTCCCACTGAATTCACAGGTCTACCATTTTTTGTATTAGCACTCACATTAGGCGATGTTGCTTTATTTACACTCACATTACCACTCTCCTTTCTAGTCTCTAGTTTCTCAGCCTTCTCCAACACCTCATCAAGTGAGTCAATCACCTTATTTCTCTCATCCGAATCCGAACCCTCCCCCACCCTCGATGGGTCCCAACCCACCGAATTCACAACCGAAACAGATTTCTCGCCCTTAACTCCCAATGACTTCAACACAGGCCTAGGAGCAGGCTTAAGAACAACCCCACTGTCAGCATTATCCTTATCACTATCATTATCTTCATCACTTCCCCTAAAAGTGTTAGAATCAAAAGGCACAGCTGACCCATTGCCTTGCTCAATAAAATCAGTAGTTGTAGTTGTTGTTTGTGTAGTAACAGAATATTTACAAACCCACCTTTTTTTACCCTTAAAATTGCGTTTTGTGAATGAAACTCTCCTAACTAAAGAATAACATGATGATTCAGAACAACAACTCGTCGTGCCAGTAGCACTTATACTACTTCCTAAGCCAACCAACGAAGCCAAAGACGACATCGTTCCCACTAGAACCAACATGCTCAATTATAAAATAATCAAGTATCCAACAACTTCAACTTCTCATTCTACAATTACCGTAATGTTAAAGTAATTGAAGGAATAAAGAAGAATGAGAATCTTACCTCAACATGCCGAATACCCAGAAGGTGTTTGATAAAATTCCCACAGTTTTTTTTTTTTTATTTTTTTTTGTGTAGAGAGAAAAAGAATGCTGGGAAAGGGAAAGTTTTTTACTGGTGATGGTGAGGAAGAATTTCTGTGGGGCTTTGGGCGCGTGTATGTGGGCGTCGTGGCTGATTCTCCACCTGTTAAATCCTCTCTCTATCTGATAAGGTCTTTGTATACTATCAACTATAAATGTTTCTCCTTTTTTTTTTCCAATATTAATTCTCTTTTTCTCTGTCTTTTTTCTTAAATTAAAATAAATTTTTATTACATTCCAAATATCCGGAGTTTTGTTTTTAATCTAGCCAAGCCACTTGGCTGATCTGCCATTGAATTAATTGTCCATGTAACAGAGCATTCAGTCGTGGAATTTGATTTTTTTTCAAAAAAAAAATTATAAATATTTTTTATTTTAATAAGATTAAAATAAAATTATTTTATTAATTTATAAAATACATTTAATATTTTTTCTTATAAAATGGAGCTCTTCTCTTATTATCTCCGTGTCACCTTTTAGAAAGCAAATAGGATTTTTTTTATTATTATTAATATCAATAGAAATTATAGAATAATCTCACCGTTAGCTAATCCTCCATATCCGTAATCAACAGTTTAAAGTTCTTTCTAATATTAAATTACTTGAAACTGAGTCTCAAAATATGTGCATCAATAATAATAAAGCATGAGAGGTAGACTGCTGGCAGCTGCTTTATATTTTATTTTCTATTATGCTTTTCCTTCATGTTCCAAGTAATTTTTGTTATACCCTCATCGAACCGAAAAGAATCGGACGGTTCCAATATTCGAAACGAAATTATTGGAATAGTCCGGTTTCAATCGGAATCGTACAATTTCGGTTGGAATCGTTTGTGCCCAACGGCTAGAAGAGAGCCGTGCAATGGCTCCCTGTTGTTTTTTTTTTTTAATTTTATTTTTTGTTAAATAAAAATACTAAATTACCCTTAATAACATTAAGAAAACAGCTAGTTTTATGGACAATTTAGTATTAGTCTCTAAGACATGCCACAAGATCCTAAATGTGAATTTATGTGTGAAAATCAAGAAAAGTGGCGGAATCACTTACATTGATTTTGTGGAGAAATTTCGAAAATTTCTTTTGAATGAAGCTCCAAGCTTGTTGTTTATGTCTGCCTTGGGTGAGTTTCCCTATCACCTTATTTGACTCCTCCAAGTGCTAGCTTTGTAGAAATTTTTGAAGTAAAAATTTCACTTCCAAGAGGGAGAAGTTTCGGCCAAGCAAGGAAGAAGAAGAGAGAGTTGGTGTTGTGTTTCCAAAACTTGGTAGTTCTGTGATTAAAGAATGCATTAAATTAAAACCAACTACTTACATCAACTATAGACATGTGATGTAAGTGTGATGAGTGGTATTTCTATCACTATTTCCCACTCATTTAAACTAATATTTTGTACAGTTTCTTGAGTTTTATGAACGTTTTGATGTATTTTGTGTTATTTTGCAGATAAATAAAGTTTCAGGACATTCTGGAGCTGTTTTGGGGCAAAATGGACAAAATTGGACAAAAAGGGCAAAATCGTCATTTCAGCGTCGCGCCGCCCAGACCTTCAGCGTCGCGACGCCCAGCATGCACCGAATCTGCTAACATGCGCTGGGTCCACAAATCAGAATCTGAGAAAGTTTGACTTTGCTAACGTGCGCCGTGCCACGTGTCACCATCACAACGGAGATGCTAAAATGCGCCGTGCCACGTGTCGAAATCTTATTGCTTTGACGGCCACCGCCCCACGTGTCATCCTACGTGTCGCCACATCATCTTCCACATCAGCAGCCACGTCAGCAAGTCAACCGAGTCAACATGCCACGTCAGCATCAGCCAATCACAGCGCGACACGTGTCAACCTCTCATTCGTCTGACGGCCGCCGCCCCACGTGTCGCCACGTCGCCTTCCACATCATCAAAGTGACGCAAGCAATGACGTCATGAACAGTTGACACATCAGCATGACGTAAGCAATGACGTCATGAACAGTGCCACGTCATCGGATAAGATTCTGAGCCGACCAACCAGTGCGTGACACGTGTCCTACTGTACCCAGCGTCGCGACGCTAGTGCAATTTGGGCGGCGCGACGCTGGAGGCTTATCCGAGCCTATAAATAGAACTCGAAATTTCAGTTTTCATTACACATTTCTCTCTCTTTTGTTAGTTCTAAATTGAGAGCTTCTCTCTCTAGAATATTTTAGTTTAAGTTTTTGTAAATATTTTTAATTACTTTTTAATAGTAATAGTAATTTTACTTTCTTACTTCTTACAATTTTTACTATTTACTATGTGTAGGTAACTTTTCACCGCTAAGGTAAAAAGGTAATTCTTTTACTATTGCTATTTAGATTATTCTCCCTAAAATATAATATATAAACTATTTATAACGGACTTAATAAGGATACCGCCAGATTGGTCGGTTGGTTATTAAATAATTATTCCGCATTTATGGCTGGTTTATTTTTGTTCCGCCTTTATGGCTGGTATATTTCTGTTCCGCCTTTATGGCTGGTTTAATAACAAATATTACCGCCTTTATGGCTGGTTGATAAAATAATCACAAGTATATATTATATTTTATGGGAGATTTCTAATTAGTATTTAGTAGAAGTTAATTCCTTTTTCCTTAGCATTTTATTTATTTTTCTGCATTTACTTTTTAGTAATTTTTATCTTTGTTTTACTAGTCCTAACTATGTGTGTAACTAAGTTAGTATTCTAGGTTGTGATAATTTCTAATATCACTGTATTAAAAAAGGGTTAGATTACAGTTGGGGTAATTAAAAGAGTTATTTGTTGAGTTATAATCTTAATGCTTTTTATTAACTGATCACTAATAAAATTGATTAGGTAAACTTAAAATGAACTAGACATAGGGATTTTAAGTTTAAAACCTTAGTCTCAACAACCCACGATCTTCCTTAAGGATAGATAACCCTTTAATAGATTTCCTTACAGGATATGAATATACCTGTCGGGCGGGGGTAGTCATAATTGGAACTCAATCTTAATGAATCTAGGTAATTAATTGACATAGACATATGGTTCAATTGGATTATACTAGGTATTTGTAAATGATCATTCGGAAGAGGCTTTTACATAATTTAGTGTTCCAGATTAATAATTCAATAATTTACCCAACTATAATATAACTACTTCATCTTTTAAATGATATTAGAATGATTCACAACCCTAGATTTTGTGTCTTTTGTATTTTCCTTAGTATTTTCTTTTATCTTTTATTTATTTTATTTAGCAACGCCACTTACAAATCAAATCAATCAAACAATCTCTATTCTCCATTTAATTAGATATTTGTAAATAAATAGATTCAACAATTAATAACAACAGTAGGAATTAAGTCCTCGTGGGATCGATATTTTTATACTACTTGAACGATACGTGCGTTTGCGTTATACGTGTGTGTTTACGCCGGTCAAAGTGATGTGGTCCCACCATATTTAAATTCAAAATTTGTGTTGGCTTCCTCAACATACAACTAAACTCGGGCCCGGGTTCGTTTAATTCCGATTAAACGAATTTGTCGTCGCTACATAATTAAATCCAATTTAATTAAATAATTATGCCTCGCAAAATTATTACGATAGTCGCTTACGAATTAATTCTAAATTAATTCGTTCGCCCGAATTAAAATCCAATTTTAATTTCGTATTGAAATCTGATTTCAATTCATAATCTTATATATTATTTTAGCCCCAAATAAATAAATTAAATAGAAAAATCCAATTTAACTATTAATTTTATTTTATCGATTAATTCTAAATTATTCGCGTTCTCTCTTCTATACGAATTTAATCTCATATTAATTCTTGCCGTAATTAATCCCAGATTAATTTTCTATCTCATAATTAATCCCAGATTAATTATATTTGAGTCAAATGTCATTGGTGAATCTTTGGGAAGCGACCCAAGAGATTCCTGGATATGTTGGCAGTAAATACGGTTATCGTACTATCTGAACACATGGTACCCCGTACCATGTTCTCACCGATTTACAAGACATGGTTGGCTTCTAGCAAAGCACCGTGCCTACCCAATTCTCCAGAAATATTCACTGAGGAATATCATCTGTATCAGGCGTAGTAATACTAATATAATGTAATGCGTAATACGATCCAGTATCGGATGTCACATGCTAGGCCTAGGGCTGGCACTGTGTCTGCCCCGTACGAAACATATATTGGATCCCGAGTAACTAATCTCTGTAATCGGGAAGTCATGACCTAGTCATATTATCCCAATAGCTGCAGCTTTTAAGAGTATTAGTTTTGTATCATGTGTGACCATCATCTCCATATGACTGAAGTGATACTCACATTTTGACATCACATCCAATACACTACGATTCTCAGTAAACCCAATACAAGCTTACAGATAACCTGTTAAAGCTCCCAGACCAATACCAAAGTAAACTGATTGTCGCAAGTAATAGCGACGTAAGTCTCAGGTTAAAGATCACATACACCTACCATGATTTGGATTCTCATAGACACATAGCCATACTACCAATGGGATTCCGAGTGGGTCTATCTAGAGAGAATTGTTCACGGTCTAACGGCTAACAGAACCTCTTATTACACTTGCATAAGTATCCAATACATAAATATATGAGAACTATGTCGTTAAGCTTCCATAACGCGCACAAGTGTAATACTAGTCTATTCCGCATTATCAATGTCCAGTCTCGATAATACTTCGACTATGAATATTTAATGATTAAACCGTTCGTGGATTAATATTGTCTCATATCTTATTAATTTAATTTAACCATATGGACTTTTATCATTAATATATATCCAAGTAATTTAATTACAATAATGATAAAATAGCAATTTCCTTTTGTCACATAGTAAATTTGTACAAAAACACAATATTCTTTACAAATAGTGATGATATAGGTCATAATTGTCCAACAATCTCTCACTTGGCCTATAGCCAATCACTCAAGTATCTAATACCTTAACTATGTACATGTCGCTCAAACTTTTACTGAGATATAGCCTTCGTCAGCGGATCTGCAATGTTATCATCTGATGCGATCTTCTCGATCTTCACATCGCCACGATGTATGATTTTACGAATCAGATGAAATCGTCGAAGTACATGCTTGGATCGTTGATGAGACCGTGGTTCCTTAGCCTGTGCGATAGCCCCATTATTGTCACAATACAAAGGTACGTACTCAGCTACTAACAGAATATTCATAATCCAATTAGAAATTTACGGATCCAAACTGCTTCTTTTGCTGCCTCAGCTGCAGCAATATATTCCGTTTTTGTTGTCGAATCGGCAACAGTCTCTTGCTTGGAAGATTTCCAGCTCACTGCTTCGTTGTTCAAACAAAATATATACCCTGATTGCGACTTACAGTCGTCTTTATCGGTTTGGAAACTTGCATCGGCGAACCCAGTCACCTCAACTTCTCATTCCCCATAGACTAAGAAAGTATCTTTAGTTGGTCTAAGATACTTAAGGATGTTCTTTACAGCAATCCAGTGACCATCACCTGGATCGGCCTGATAGCGACTGCACATGCTCAAAGCATATGAGACATCAGGTCGCGTACATATCATGGCGTACATGATCGATCTGACTGTTGAAGCATACGGAATCCGAATCATTGCATCTCTCTCATCTTGAGTTTTATGACACATATCCTTCGATAGAGAGACGCCATGTGACACGGGAAGCAGCACCCTCTTGGACTGATCCATGTTAAATCTCTTCAACACTTTGTCAATGTACGAGCTCTGGGAGAGTGCCAGCAACTTTCTATATCTATCCAGTAGATCCTTATTCCTAGAATAAAGGCTGCCTCTCACAGGTCTTTCATGGAGAATTTTAATGAAAGCCAAGTTTTCACCGATTGTGCATGAGAATGTCATTTCCAAGGAGCAATACATCATCAACGTATAGGACAATAAATGTCAGCGCGCTCCCACTAACCTTCTTATATACACAAGAATCATCTTCTTTTTGAATGAAACCATATTCTTTTATGATCTCATCAAAACGATGGTTCCAAGAACGCGATGCTTGCTTTAATCCATAAATGGATCGGTTTAACTTGCAAACCTTGTTTGCATGTCTTGGTACGACAAAATCATCAGGTTGCTGCATATAAACATCATCCAAAAGATTTCCGTTAAGGAAAGCGGTTTTGACATTCATCTGTCATATTTCATAATCGAAATATGCAGCAATAGCAAGCATTATCCGAATGGATTTAATCATGGCAACATGTGAAAAGATTTCGTCGTAATCGACACCATGTCGTTGATGATATCCTTTAGCTACAAGCCTAGCTTTGTACGTTTGTATGTTGCCTACAATGTCTCTCTTCCTTTTGAAGATCCATTTACAACCAATAGGCTTAATGCCTTATGGTACATCAACTAGTGTCCAAACTTGGTTGGTATACATGAAATCCATTTCAGACTTCATGGCTTCTTACCATAAAGCGGAGTCGATACCTTGTATCGCTTCCTCATACGTAGCCGGTTCATCTTCCTTAATAAGATTAATGTCAACATGAGGTGAGATCAGAAACCCATACCTCTTAGGTTATTTTCTGACTCTCTCCGACTTACGCGGTTCTTGTGTATTAGAAGATTGTGGAACAGTCTCATCTCTGATGGACTGTTCGTGTTCATGAGGGGGTCGGTGCCAGGAACAGTATCACTCTGATTTTCATCGAGTTCTACTTTCCTCCGACTTATCACTGCATTCATGAATTTCTTTTCTAGGAAAACCGCATGAAGAGCAACAAATATTTTGTTCTCTTGTGGGTTGTAGAAATAATATCCTTTCGTTTCCTTAGGATAACCTACAAATAGGCACTTATCTGATTTGGGTTTTAGTTTGGTACTATCCAAACGTTTAACATATGCCCAGCATCCCCAAATCTTCAGGAATAAGAAACCTGGTTTCTTTCCTGTCCATATTTCATATGGAGTCTGTTCAACAGACTTTGACGGAACATTATTCAAAATAAGTATTGCACTTTTTAATGCGTATCCCCAAAAGGAAATAGGTAGCTCTGTGCAACTCATTATTGACCTTACCATGTCCAACAAAGTTCGGTTTCTCCGTTCGGACACACCGTTCAATTGAGGTGTTCCAGGAGGAGTCCACTGTGAAAGAATACCATATTCTTTCAAGTAATCTTGAAACTCATTGCTTAAGTATTCTCCACCACGGTCCAACCGCAATGTTTTAATACTTTTGCCAGTCTGTTTTTCTACTTCATGTCGAAACTCTTTGAATTTCTCAAAAGTTTTCGATTTGTGTTTCATAAGATACACATAACCATAACGCGATGCATCATCCGTAAAGGTTACAAAGTATTCATATCCACCTCTAGCCTGGCTAGACATGGGCCCGCATACGTACTATGAACGATGGCTAACAGCTCGGTGGCACGTACACCTTACCACTAAAAGGTGTTTTAGGCATTTTGCCTAACAAACAAGATTCGCATACATCATATGAATTAAGATCAAATTCATCCAAGTATCCATTCTTCGAAAGTGTGGATATATGAGTTTTGTTAATGTGTCCCAGACGACAATGCCACAAATAAGTTTCATATGTTTTACTCAATTTGAGCTTTTTGTTTGTCATGTTATATGTTTGAGATTCATTTATATTCAAAATATAAAGACCATTATTCACATCTGTTGTACATATCTCAATATCGTCTTTATAAACAAAACACCCAGTGTTCCTGAATACAAAGGTATACCCGCATCGGGTTAAACTAGATACAAAGATGATATTCCTAGTCAAACTAGGTACAAAATAATAGTCGCCTAATGTAAGTACATGCACTGAGAGCAATTCAAAACATAGGTGCCAACGGCCAAAACAGCGACTTTCATCCCATTTCCGACTCACAGGTCGATCTCCCCTAAAGCCAGTCTCCTGCTAATTTGCAGATCATGTGCAT
This sequence comes from Zanthoxylum bungeanum, assembly GCA_019454045.1. Taxonomy (NCBI): domain Eukaryota; kingdom Viridiplantae; phylum Streptophyta; class Magnoliopsida; order Sapindales; family Rutaceae; genus Zanthoxylum; species Zanthoxylum bungeanum. The sequence continues at coordinate 40,961 of SKCR01049714.1, forward strand.
CAATACATATGTGAGTACCACTTCCAGTATCAAAAATCCAATTTTTAAAACTAGTAGTGGATATGTTTATTTCAATAACAAACATACATGAAGCCAGAGCCTTGCCTGACTTCGCTTCCTTCAAGTCTGCCTTGAACTTACGGCAGTCACGCTTCCAGTGACCCCGTTTGCCACAGTGTAGGCAGACATCTTGGGATATGTCCTTTGTCTTCCCAGAAGACTGTGATGATTGAGCCTTGCCATTCTTCTTATTGTTCTTCACACCCCAGAAGTCTTTGGCCAAGCCTTGGGCTTCTTGGATGTCGAAGAAAGATGCGCATCGCGGTTCTTGCCTTTCAGAAACTCTGGCTCTGCCTCTTTCAGCATAGCCATTAACTCTCCAAGAGTTTTCTCTTGGTTCATCATATTATAGTTCATGATGAACCCGCCCTAGCAGTCGGGTAGAGACTGTAAGATCAAATCTTTGGAAGTCTCGACCTCGAAGGTAATGCCCAGTTGACCCAGCTGTTCGATATCAGCAATCATCTGCGCCACATAGTGTTCGACAGATGTACCATCTGACATACGAGAGTGAAAGAGCTTCTTCTGCAAATCATACTTCTAAGATCTAAGATTAGATTTATGAAGATCCTTCAACTTCAATATCATCGCATAAAGATCCAATCCTTTGTTCTGACGACGAAACTGAGGAGTCATTGTAGCAAGCATAACGGATTGAGCAGTAAAGTTATCATCATGATGAGTCTTCCAAAGCTCATGCTCTACTGGCCGCTCAAGTCCAGGCTCAGGCCCGAGAAGTCTCTCTATTACATATAGCAACTTTCATCTCCCAGGACTATCCTGAGGTTCATTTCCCTGTCTGGAAAATTTGCGTCGTTAAAGACATTCTTACCCATGATTATGTCCCTAACGTTTATCTTTCCAGTCATTTTGATTGCTATAGTCCAACTATCCAATCAAATGTTTTGGGTACACTCAAATACAATGGTTACTATAGTCCAACTATATAACCAACTACAAATGGAGTAGTATTGAGTAAAGTCTAACTGTTCAAATAAAATAATAAATAAATAATATTACTCCAACTAATATATATAATAATAGAGCGCGCATATTAGCGAGTATTAAATGAAATTGCAAGTTTAATACTAGCCTCCCACTAATTTTCGGCGAGCCTCTAATCCTCCATTGAGTACTCGGGAAACCTAGTTTCCTAGTGGGCTAGGATCCCGTTAAATAATACACAACCTTGACTTTGGCCAACAAGCTGTATAAAATTTAACTAGGTAGATCAATTGGATCTCATCCAATTCCTAGATCCGGTAGGTGGACATCCAAGTCCGAAACATATATCTAATATTTTTCCTAACTTGTTTCCTCTTAATCAACTAAGCCTTGGCTTTGGCTCAACAAGCTTAATGATTCCAGTTAAGCGCGACCCATTGACAGTGGGACAGCTTCGTAGTCCACATCGATGAATAAGAGTGACCTTGACTTTGGCCAACAAGTCACAACTACCCAAGACATGCGATATTAACAAAGCTTTCATGGTTCAAACACATCCGCGATAGACAATAATCTTGACTTTGGCCAACAAATCAAAGCCAATCTTGGATCTTGAGAGAGAACCACGCAATGGAAGGAAACACTTAATATTAAATGTGATGGCTTTTTCTTAAATTGGCAATCAATTTATTATCTTTGATTATGTCTCATCATATACCCTTAAACATGCATTCTAAAAGCATAATAAGGCGCGATAAATATAATAATGATATACGGATGTATATATACATTTTGTTCCTAGAACAAATCTCTCTCCCCCACTAGCACTTTACATTCTTATATATACCCAATTACATAACACTATAAGAAACCTCATGTACATTGAAGGGAATTGGCGAGAAGAGAAATACAATGAGAATAAGAGGTGATAGGCTAGACACGCATGTCCAATTTCAAATAAATACCATATTTACAATAATTTTCCAAAATTGCCCTCACCCATCTAATATCCATCCGATATACATTATACAAACAAATACATCCAAGCATTCAAACATAACATATTGTCAATCAATGTAATCCAATTAATTAATTCTTCAATTAATGACCATCCAATGTTCATACAACGATTTGATTTGCGCGAGTCCAACTCGTTTAAGAATAAATACTCAAAATAAGTATTCTTGAATTATATCGAACTACAATATTAAATCCAATTTAAATTGTATTCAATACTAATTCAAGTTTAATTCCAAATTAAACAATTACACTTATTATCATAATAATGCCTTTTTAGACTTGGATTACAAATCCAATCCAAATGGTCTCAAATGCCCATTTAGCATCCAATGCCAATTCCATTAGGTGCAATGAGCTTTAATTAATTCTTTAGGCATGGACTTTTGGCCATTATGGATCAAACCCATAATGCCTTGGCCCATTTATGAATCACCCTATGCCAAAAATTAATTTTGGCCCATTAGGCCCAATTAAATTATTAAAGGCTCAAAAGTCATATTTTGGACTTTTATGGAAATAGTTTAGTGCCAATTGGATCCGACCCAATTGTCCACAACCAAACTTGGCTCAACCAAGCCCATTAATCCAAATATAACCAAATTAGCCCGATTAGTATTTTAGGGACTAATTTACATTAATACAATATTCCAAATATTACATTAATCCAATTTAAGTGTAATTAACATAACTAATTAATTAATCTAATATTTCCAAACTATTAATTAATCTAATTAATCATGTTTATCATTCCAATTCATGTCCAACACAAATTGAAGCAAAATCAAGTCTCCAACAACATGTTTCTCACGGCAATGACAAGAAATTAACATCCAATTTGATTTCAATCCAATTAAATCAACATTCAACATATATTTCATGCCATTAACACATCCAAGTGTCAAAATTTAAAAAATCACCATGAGTAAATCTAGGGTAGTATTCGGCCATGTTAGGGAAATTGGGGAAATTTGATCCAATCAATTTTTCAACAATCCAACAATGCACAACTCCAAGTCATCATCATCTAACATCAACCAACAACTCAATTTTGAATTTTCATGTTCCAAGCAAAAATTCCTAATTAAAGTTTATAAATCCTAGTTTCCAAAATCATATTTAGCAAGGCCCTAGATACCATTGTTAGTCTCTAAGACATGCCACAAGATCCTAAATGTGAATTTATGTGTGAAAAATCAATAAAAGTGGCAGAATCACTTACATTGATTTTGTGGAGAAATTTCGAAAATTTCTTTTGGATGAAGCTCCAAGCTTGTTGTTTATGCCTTGGGTGAGTTTCCCTATCACCTTATTTGAATCCTCCAAGTGCTAGCTTTGTAGAAATTTTTGAAGAAAAAATTTCATTTCCAAGAGGGAGAAGTTTCGGCCAAGCAAGGAAGACGAAGAGAGTTGGTGTTGTGTTTCCAAGACTTGGTAGTTGTGTGATTAAAGAATGCATTAAATTAAAGACAACTACTAACATCAACTATAGACATTTGATGTAAATGATGTGGTCCCACCACATTTAAATTCAAAATTTATTTTGGCTTCCTCAACACACAACTAAACTTAGGGTCTGGGTTCGTTTAATTTCGATTAAACGAATTTGTCATCACTACATAATTAAATCCAATTTAATTAAATAATTATGCATCGCAAAATTATTACGATAGTGGCTTACGAATTAATTCTAAATTAATTCGTTCGCCCGAATTAAAATCCAATTTTAATTTCGTATTGAAATCCGATTTCAATTAATATATCTGATATATTATTTTAGCCCCAAATAAATAAATTAAATAGAAAAATCCAATTTAACTATTAAATTTATTTTATCGATTAATTCTAAATTATTCGCGTTCTCTATTCTATACGAATTTAATCCCAGATTAATTATTGCCGTAATTAATCTCAGAATAATTTTCTCTCTCATAATTAATCACAGTTTAATCCTATTTGAGTCAAATGTCATTGGTGAATCTTTGGGAAACGACCCAAGATATTCCTGGATATGTTGGCAGTAAATACGGTTATCGGACTATCCTAACACATGCGTACCCTGTACCATGTTCTCACCGATTTACAAGACATGGTTGGCTTCTAGCAAAGCACCGTGCCTACCCAATTCTCCAGAAATATTCGTCGAAGAATATCATATGTATCAATCGTAGTAATACTAATATAATGTAATGCGTAATACGATCACGTATCGGATGTCACATGCTAAGCCTAGGGCTGGCTCTGTGTCTGCCCCGTACGAATCATATATCGGATCCCAAATAACTAATCTCTGTAATCGGGAAGTCATGACCTAGTCATATTATCCCGATAGCTACAGCTTTTAAGAGTATTAGTTTCGTATCCTGTGTGACCATCATCTCCATATGACTGAAGTGATACTCACATCTTGACATCACATCCAATACACTACGATTCTCAGTAAACCCAATATAGGCTTACAGAGAACCTGTTAAAGCTCCAGACGACCAATACCAAAGTAAACTGATTGTCGCAAGTAATAGCGACGTAAGTCTCAGGTTAAAGATCACATACACCTACCATGATTCGGATTCTCATAGACACATAGCCATACTACCAATGGGATTCCGAGTGGGTCTATCTAGAGAGAATTGTTCACGGTCTAACGGCTAACATAACCTCTTATTACACTTGCATAAGTATCCAATACCTAAATATATGAGAACTATGTCTTTAAGCTTCCATAACGCGCACAAGTGTAATACTAGTCTATTCCGCATTATCAATGTCTAGTCTCGATAATACTTCGACCAATGATATTTAATGATTAAACCGTTTGTGGATTAATATTGTCTCATATCTTATTAATCTGATTTAACCATATGGACTTTTATCATTAATATATACCCAAGTAATCTAATTACAATAATGATAAAATAGCATTTTCATTTTGTCACATAGTTAATTTGTACAAAAACACAATTTTTTATTACAAATAGTGATGCTATGGGTCATAATTGTCCAACATTTAGGTATCACAAAAATAATCCAAAAATATATAAATAGGGGTCATACTTCATTTTTTCAACACACCAATTCTCAATTATCTCAATTTATTTAATTCTCTCATTCTCAATTCTCTTTTCTTCAATTTCTCCAATTGATTTAATTTTACAATTCTTCAACATTAACAAAAAATGGCAAGCTCAACTAAGAACATCATGTTCAATGTCTCAACCCAAGAGAGCGGCCAAAATATCAGTACACGGAGAAGAGAAGTTAAGTTTCGATCTTCCGATATTTTCAAAATTCTTTTTTATTTAGTCGAGACTGAAAATGAAGGTCCAAAAATAATATGCAAATATTATGGTGTATTTTGTAAATTTACTGGCGGCTATGGCAATATGAACAAGCACTTGGAAAGACATCATGCCGCTGAAATTGGACTTGATACAACATAAACTCAAATAGGCAAGTACACTTCATGTAGTAGAAGTACGAGTTCTTTATATTTATTTAAATATTCTAATGCTAAAAATAGAGAATAATTTATTAAGTTTACTTGTATGGGATATCTTTCTTTAAGTTTTCCTGAAAAAATTATTTTTACTAATTATGTTCGAAATGCTTTAAATCTCGCTGCTTGTAAAATGCCTAAAAATATAACAAAACGATAAATTTTTAAATTATACAAAAATATTAAAATTATTTTAAATGAAATATTTAAAGATGATTGTTCTGATATTTGGAGTGATTATTGGCAAACACACTCATACATGGGTGTGACTTGTCATTGGATTGATGCATCATGGAACATGTAAAAATGACTTATTGCATTTAAAATTTTTTATGAGTAACATACTACACAAAATATTTATACAATTATTAAAGTAATTTTTGATAAATTTGGTTTATTAGGTAAAATTTTAAAAATTGGTTTTGACAATGCATCTGTAAATACTCATCAATTAGAGATTTAAAAGAAATATGCCAACCAAATTTGAGGGGTTGATTTTTTCATATCTGTTGCACATGTCATGTCTTTAATTTATATGTTCAAGATGGTCTGACTTATTTCGAACATCGCATTAATCCTATTAAGATCTCACTTAATTGAATTTGGTCATATTCTAATGTCGGAGAGAATGAGTCAGGTTTTATAAATTAAATGGTGTTAAATCGGTAAAATTTTCACGAGATGTTCCAACTCGTTGTAATACAACTTATTTTCTTTTAACTCAAGCATTTCAATATAAATATGTAATATGTAGTTTTTTTTTCCAACTTGTTCAACATATAACACTTTTGTCTAGTCAATGAGATATTTGTGATAAAATTTAGAAAATTTAGAAATTTTTTAATATTTTTTAATGATGTGACAAATATTTTTAGTGGAGTTTATTATCCTACAACAAATTTATTTCTTAATGAATGTTTGAATATTGTTGGTACTTTATGTAACATCCCTAATACGGGAATGTTACCGGCAGGCAACGGATCCCACTGCTGCTTAAGCCTCAAACTCATGAACTGAGACTCTGGCTTTTATCTATATGCTATGCAATATCCATTAAATCATACATGCAAACTTGTATGCTTAAATCAACTTGAATATAAGATCATAAATGGAACCTCATACATATATACATGGACTAAAGTAAATACAAAGTGTCAACAGTATCACTCATGTCAATAATACAACAAAATGACTCCACAGAAGACTACATTCTAAATGAATATAGCTCTAGAATGATGGACCTGACGACTAGTGACTGCAGTGTAACACTCGTCCTCGAACTAAGTCTCCAAAATGGCACATGGCTCACCAAAAAAGAGTGTCCTGCAAAAGAACTGGAAAGTGGTGGCGTTAGTCCAGAGGATTTTAGTGAGTGGAGCTACAAAAATAATAAAACAGATCAGAACATCATAAGAAACCAATTATACTTAGAGTCTTTCTGAAAACTTTCTTGAAACTCATACTTTTCTTTTATTTGAAAAATATTTTTATGAAAACTTTCTGAAAAAGATATCTCTAGTGTTGTAGAAAACTGGATGCATGGGGGCGTTACGTATTACCGTCCCTCCATACGCCTAACTGGAGCCAGAAATGCAAATCCATGACTTTGGGGCGTTACGTATCGCCCTCCCCCAAAGCATGCCACTACTGTCTCATAAACTGGTGGTCTTGGGGCGTTACGTATCGTCGTCCCCTAAGCCACAAACTAGAACTGGGGGTGCGGATCTATGCTACCACCCAAGCTCTGAAACTAGGGTCTAGGGGCGTTATGTATCACCGTCCCTCTAGCCCTGCTCTCCGTGTGCACACGGTCTCTGTCCGTCAATTCCAATTGTGTCAAGTTACATACTGGGGTGAGTTTTTCCCTCGTGCCCCGAAATATAAAAGTAATACTGATAAACTTTAAAACTTTTAAATCAAATCGCATTTAACATGTAACCGATAAATCAAACAAGGCTAACGCCCTAAAACTTTTTAAAAGTAAGTCTTGAAATAACTTGTAATCTAAAATCAATAATTATAAAATCAATTTGCAAGAAAATAAATCTCCACTCCCTGATTTGAAGTCGAGGTAAGTTTCCTTCACGTCGCTGGGGGCGAGTGCGGCTCCTGTCGAGTATCTATAAAATATTCGGTGTTAGAATCAACAGTTATAAAATACGATTCATAATTAAATAAAATTCCTTAACCTAAACGGATTACCCCAATAGAACCTTTTTATCCCTCAAATAAATTGTAAAACGACACTCTGACTTTTGGTTACGCGTCGCGTTTCCTCAAAAAAATTCTGGTTTCTAGTTGTCGCGTCGCGACACGTCGTCGTCTCCCCAGGAAGATTCTGCTTTGCCGAGACCAGTACCCAAAGTCCAAACTCACATAACCCAAATCAAATTCTACTTCTACAACACATCCCAAAGCAAATATATCATATAATTCATCATTATAACACACTACTAACACCCAAATACCATCAAACCTCATCATTCTTACAAAATCAAGAACTTGAATGACAAATCTAAAATCACCAAAATACCCATTTCTTCAATACAAATCATCCAAACCTCATTATTATCAAGTAATTAACTCTCTACCATCCTTCAACTACCGAAATACAAATTATTAAGATTTGGGTTAAGAATCCTTACCTTGATTCAACTCATTTTCTTACTTAACAATGCTCCAAAGCCTTCTTTTTCCTTTCTTAAAGTTTGGTTTGAGTGGATTATTTGGTTTAGCTTCAAATTATTGGCAAGAAAATTACAAGTCTCCCTCTCTCTTCCCTCTCTTCCTCACGTCCAACAACAAGAAGAAAAGAAAATGCTCTATTTTTTTTTATTTCCTTTACTTTAAAACAAAGTCTAGAAAAATGTAGAAATTACACTTAATTTGGGCCTTGGGCTCTCTTCTCTTATTTAATGAATTTTGGGCTTGGGCTTATTTTCTTCTTTCTTTTCTAATTTTAAATGTTGGGCTTAAAACAAAACCATGGAAACTTGGGCTTAACTAAATTAAATATTCACTACTTCTAATTGATTTCGGAAATCACTTACTAACCCGGGAAAGAAAAATTTCAAAGCGTAAACTAAACAATTGGGGTCGTTACACTTTATATGAGCTTGTTGAAAATTCAAATGTTAATGATATTATTTTATTTGAAGTTATTAATGATATGAAGAGAAAATGATTAACTTATTTTCAAGACATTTCAATTACTTTATCTTATTGCCATAATTTTTTATCCTAAATTTAAATTAGAAGGTTTGAATAGTAGTTTGCAAACTTATTATGAATTTTTTAGGAATAAATAATGAAATTAATGTTAGAAAAATAATAGATGGAATAAAAAAATGATTTAATAGATTTATTTAATGATTTTGTCGGTAGATATAACTTGCAATGATTAAGACAATCTAGTAGCGAACTCGTATATATTCAAGACTTAGCATATGTGATTATTGGTTACTACAACGAAAAAAACAGAAGAAAGCCACGACTAACAATCCGAAATTAGATAATGATTTATCAATAAATTTTGAGTTTCCTCCTGAAAGTTTAGTAAGTAAAAATTTTCAAGTACTTGACTGGTGAAATCGATATCAAAATGTCTATCATGTTTTAATTATTGCTAAAAAGGTGTTGGCAGTACCTGTTTCCACTGTTGCGGTTGAATAAGTCTTCAGCTTATAAGACAATATTTCAGAAACGAGACGATATTCATTACATTCAAGCACTTTATAAACAACAGCATGTGTGGATGATTGGACTTGAGCCGATTTGAGGAAACAAGAAGATGCTCCCTATGACTTTGAAGACTTGTTCACCAATGCATTTGCAAGTGCAAGCGGAACGAGAGCTGAAGGATCAACAACATGCACATATAATGATGATGAGTAAATAATTGTAATGGAAAATTATCTAAAAAATGTAATGGAATTATATGAGCTTTAATTTCTCTCATCCCAATAAGATACATAGACAATTTAAGTTCTTAAATATTAAGTTGAAACCCCTTTTATTTTATTTTTAATTTAAGTTTTTAATTTAATGTAATATAAATTCAAATTAATAAATTTCAAATCCCATTTTTATTTTTTAAAAAAATAAAATTCAATTTTTAAATTAATTAAAAAACCAAAATCGAATAGGAACCGTCCTACCTGGTTCCGATTCGGTTCCACAAGCGTGGAATCGAGAACCAGACGGTTCAATTCTGACCAGGTCTACCTCGGTTTAAAAGACAATAAAGATGAAAGTTCATGAACAATGTCAAGATCAACTCTTGGTGGGAAAATATGTTATCATGCCAGTTTGATGATTTGTAAACAAAACAAGAAAGAGTATATGTCATTTATCTTCATAGTTGTTTATTATATGTGCATAAGCGTTTTCCAATATGTTGTGGCAAGCAGAACAACAAAGGATGATACACAGGCTGAGTTTTGGGAGGAACATCAAAATTTCCCACCTCCTTTTTGCAGACGACGGCCTTATTTTTACGAGAGCCTCAATTGACGAGAGTAGACAATTGAAGTCTATTTTTTATAGATATACATAAGTATCTTGGCAGGTTTTCAATTATGAAAAATCCTCAATTTTCTTCAGCAGTAGCACTCAAGAAAGACTCAATGATGCAATTAGAAACATATTTCAGCTAAAGATAGTGTCGATACATGAGAAATACCTTGGATTACCATCCATGATTGGGAGGAAGAGTAATAGTTTTTTCAATGATGTCAAGATGAGAGTATTAGGAAAAATATCTAGATGGCAACACAAGTTCTTTTCGAGTGGTGGAAAAGAGATCATTATCAAGGCTATAGCACAAGCAATACCAGCCTTTTCAATGAGTGTTTTCAGAATACCTTTAGGGATATGCGAGGACATACATAGAGCTATTGCGAGGTTTTGGTGGGGATCCAAGGAAGAAAAAAAAGGCATTCATTAGGTAAGGTGTGAGAAGTTATGTCAAGCAAAAAGTAGAGGAGGGCTTGGTTTTAGGGAACCATTTTCCTTCAACCATACACTTGTAGCTAAACAGGGATGAAGAGTAATTCAATTCCCAGAATCTCTAGTTGCTCGAATTTTAAAGGCAAGATATTATAAACACTCTGACTTTATGCATGCAAAAATTGGCTCAAACCCCTCTTTTGTTTGGAGAAGCATCATGTGGGCAAGACAAGTACTTGAAAAAGGGGGTCCATGGAGAATTGATAATGGAAGTCGATTAGGGATAAATAAGGACAACTGGATCCCTAGGCCTTTAACCTTTACACCAATAATGAAACCGACTCTACATATGAGGCTATAGTTATGGAGCTTATAGAAGCAGGGAATATCTGGAATGAAAAGCTTATAAAGGAAAATTTCAGAAATGAAGATGCAGAAGCAATAATAGCGATCCCCCTTCCTAAACAGTCGAGATCAGATCACCCAATTGACACTATGACAAGAAAGGCCAATACGTGGTCAAAAATGGATATCAGATAGCCCTCAAGATTGAAAAAATAGACTGCTTTATTGAATTAGAAGAAGTAAGGAATCACCAGAGCATTATTTGGTCTCTCAACATCCCAGATAAGATCAAGATATTTATGTGGAGAGCGGCTAAAAATCTATTACCTTCGGTTGTAAATATTTGTAAGAGGAAGGTATTGCATGATCCGGTGTGTATGATATGTAAAAATGAAGTCGAGAGCATTGTGCATGCACTCATTACATGTAAGGCAGCAAGGAAAATCTGGAAAGCTACCCAATATTCTTAGAACATCCAGGGAGCTGTTTGTGATGACATCCTCACTGTATTGGAGAGACTGTCTAGGAATCCTTGTAAAACAATTTTGTAAGTGTCAGTGGCAATTTTTTGGGAGATCTTGCAAGTTAGAAATGTTGGGATTTTAGCGCGGGCACAGCGGAAGCTCGCGGTTCGGGTGAAATCATAATTTTAAAACTTTTTAAATTACCGAATAAGTTATTCAATATCCAATAAGAATAATTCATTTATATTTCACCTAAACATATTTATTCGATATCAAATAACGACATAAATAGTTAAGAAACATCGCGAAACTTTTACGAAAACATTTTTCCGCAAAATGGCATAAAACACGTTTTTGACCGAACCGACCACCCAATGCACATGAGGGCTGCCCAGGTCAGCCCCAACAGTACAATCATAATCTTTCAATAACTCGATCCATCGTCTCTGTCTCATATTTAACTCATTCTGCGTGAGTAAATACTTGAGACTTTTATGATCCGTGAAGATTTCACATTTCTCTCCATACAAATAATGTCTCCAAATCTTCTGTGCGAACACTACTGCAGCTAACTCCAAATCGTGAGTAGGATAATTCAATTCATGAGGTATAAGCTGTCGAGAAGCATAAGATATCACCTTACCATGCTGCATCAACACACAACCCAAACCTTTCCTCGAGGCATCACTGAACACCGCATATCCATCACTGCCTGATGGAAGTGTAAGCACTGGAGCAGTTGTCAAACACTTTTTAAGCTTATCAAAACTTTGCTGACATTCCTCAGTCCACATAAATTTTGCATTCTTCTTCAAAAGTTTCGTCAATGGTGCTGCAATGATAGAAAATCCATGTACAAAATGTCGGTAGTAGCCTGCTAAACCCAAGAAACTCCGTATCTCAGTCGCATTGGTAGGCGGTTCCCAATTAACCACTGCTTCTACCTTATTGGGATCTACTAAAATGCCATCTGCAGAAATGACATGGCCTAAGAATGCAATTCTATCAAGCCAAAACTCACACTTGCTAAACTTGGCATACAACGCATTCTCCCTCAAAGTCTGTAAAACGATTCTTAGATGTTCTTTATGCTCATCTTTGCTACTAGAATACACTAAGATATCGTCAATAAACACAATGACAAACTTATCCAAATAATGTTTGAACACTCGATTCATCAAGTCCATAAAAGCAGTTGGTGCATTAGTTAACCCGAATGGCATTACTAAAAACTCATAATGTCCATATCGAGTTCTAAAAGCCGTCTTAGGTATATCTGCTTCTTTCACCTTTAGCTGATGGTACCCGGATCTCAAGTCTATTTTGGAGAATACCTTGGCTCCCCGTAATTGATCGAAAAGATCATCAATCCGAGGCAAAGGATATTTGTTACGAATGGTAACCCTATTCAACTGCCGATAATCGATACACAATCTCATGGAACCATCTTTCTTCTTCACGAATAACACTGGTGCACCCCATGGTGAAAAACTAGGCTTTATAAAGCCTTTATCTAACAGTTCTTGCAATTGTATCTTCAACTCCTTCAACTCTACAGGAGCCATCCTGTAAGGAGCAAGGGATATAGGGGCTGTACCAGGAATTACATCGATGCTGAAATCAACTTCTCTATTCGGTGGTAAACCAGGTAGTTCATCTGGAAATACATCAGCAAATTCCCTCACAACCGAAATCTCATGTAATTCTGATGTACATATTCTGGTATCTACTATGTGAGCTAAATAAGCATCACAACCTTTCCGCAACAACTTACTGGCTCGTATTGCAGATATCACATAGGAGGGAACAAATCTTCTCTCCCCTCTAAAGGAAAATTTTTGCCCATCCGGACCCTCAAAATCCACAACTTTCTCATGACAATTTAATGTTGCTCGGTGAAAAGATAACCAATCCATACCCAGAATAACATCAAAATCATGTATCTCCACACAAATCAAATCTGCTAACAAATCATGCTCACCAACACGAATTACACATCCTCTGTAAACTTGCTTAGCAATAAAGGAATATCCAACAGAGGTAGCAACAACTAACTCACAATCTAGCTCACTCCCTTCTTTATCGGCATGCAATGCAAAAGATTTTGAAACAAAGGAATGTGTATCACCGGGATCAATAAGTATTCGGGCATTTCGACCAAAAATAGACACCATACCTGTGATAACCTCTGGTGCTGCTAAAGCTTCCTGCTGTGTCATAGCAAACACTCTGCCTTGGGCTCTAGGTCTGCTAGTCTGACCACTTGGAGCAACTCTACTCTGAGCACCTGAACCTGTGTGAGCTCCAGAAGTCTGACCACGAACCCCACTCTGACTAAAATTGCCTCTGAAATTCTGAGCTGGAGGAACAGCTGTCCTCTGAGTCTGTCTACTGCTATCATTAACATTAGGACAATCTCTCTTCAAGTGGCCCACTTCTCCGCACAAAAAGCAACCTTTGGTACCCAATCTGCACTCTCCAGGATGATTCTTCCCACAAATAGTACATGGTGGAAATCTTCTATCTTGAGCTTGGCCTTGCTGACCACTAGGAATCCCACTAGGTGGAGCTCTCACTGAACTCTGACTAACTGTAGGTCGACTTTATTTCTGCGGCTGTCCAGAACTCATCTGATAACTACCACTGGGCCTTGAGTCACCCCATTTCTTACTCTGATTTCCTTCTCCAAAAGATCGATGCTCCATGTTTCTCTTCTTTATCTGATAATCTAGCCCAACTTGCCATTCTCTTTCTGCAAACTCTGCTTTTCTAGCAAAATCTGCCATCTCTGTCAAACTGTCCATAGGAAATAATCGGATCCTGGATCTCAATTCTGCATTCAGACCATTAAGAAAATGATCCATCTTGCCTTGTTCATGGTCTTTCAAATGTGGAACAAACTGCACCAACTCATGGAATGCGGTGTCATACTGATCTACTGTGCGGCTACCTTGAGTCAACCTATAAAATTCCCTTCTCTTTTCATCCATAAAAGCATAATTCATATAATTACTCATGAACTCCCTCTTGAACTTCTCCCAAGTTAACACATTAGTCTCTGAGAATTTACCTCTTACACTCTTCCACCATTTATCAGCTTGCTCAGTCAAAAGTTGATACACATGGTGGCATTTCTGTTCATCAGTTAATCTCATCAACTCAAAAGCCTTCTTAATCATGTCTAAGAAATTTCCAGCTACAATGGGATCCTTCTTCCCATCAAACTCAACAGCTCCTCTTTCTTTCATTCTTTTAGCAATATTATCTTCATTAACTATAGGAGTTGGACCATGACCCCATGCTGGAGGGTAGAAATACGGATAAGGGTAAGCACTAGGAGGAACATCTGCTGGCGGAGGAGCATAATAAGGTGGAGGGTAGTAACCCGGAGGAGGTATAGGATAACCCTGATTTACTGGAGGAGGTGGAGGAGGTGCTGGAATATTTCCCTGAGGTGCTGCAGGGGCTGGAGGAACATTACTACTAGGAGGATGATGAACTGGGGTACTATCCCCGAAAAACGAGGCTATGAATCTTCTACAACAGGATTAGGGTTCCCTTCAAAAGTTCCCCGTCATAAGAATTAACCTCCTCATCAACTGGAGGTGCCCTAGAAGGTTGGCCAACATTTTCTATCCTACGAGTACGGACTCGACCTGTCCTCGAACTCTGAGACGCGGAGGCATTTGAAAACACATGGAAGATGTCAACCGCTAGAAGACATAGAATAACTAATAAAGAAATTGAAGTGTCTACAGAATCTATGAACCCTAGGCTCTGATACCATTAAATGTCACACCCGTCCCCTTAGGTAGGGTAGGGGTGAGACGGAGACCTGAAACTGGCAGAGTTTCCCCTGTAATATGGACTAATCCTCCAAATACAAGGAAAAATCTAAACTGAAAATATTATCATAACATAGGATCTCCATGATCCAACACGGCATAATATCCATGAAGGAAACACAAAATCCTCAGTATCAATTAAAGGCTCAATGCCTATAACAAAATAACAAATTCTCCCAAGAAATACATATCTAGAATTACAGTCTCAAAACATAACAAAGACACTCTACTGTTGGCACAACCTTTCTCTACTGGCAGGAAATGATGACGAAAAAGCAGATGGAAATGATGATCTACTAAACTGCTGAACCTGAAATGTTAAGGAAAGGGGTAAGCTCACGCTTAGTGCAATGGATCACAGCTTAGTGCCGTGGATAAACAAGTAACAAGGTGGATCGAACAAGTCTTTCATAATATAAATAAATACATAAGCTGTAAATCGATATCTCAAACATTTACTTGAAATCGTAAATCTCATTTCTCATAAAACTCAAATCATAAATCTCATTTCTCATAAAGCTCATACTGCTCAAAAATACTCTGTAATGATAAATCTGTTTATTCATCTATATGCACAACCTCATGACAATATGGCAAAGCTGGCAACATGAGGCTTCCCCACGGCAAACTGGCATCCGGAGCAAACTGGCAACGTGAGACCTTATCTCACGGCAATAACTGGCAACATGAGACTTTATCTCACGGCAATAAACTGGCACATATAAGTACACGGGGTGCATCCTAACATAAAAATCATTTCCAAAATCCATGCTCATATATCTCAAATCATGCAAGTTTCCCATATATCACAAACACATGATTTCAACATAATCAATATTCGATCCATACTTCGTAGCAAAATATATAAACTTTCTAAAAACAAACTCATTTAATGCATTACCTTAAAATTCATTTAAGAAAACATACATACTATATACTTTTGAAAACATCAATGTTACAGGCTTATCCACGCACCTGGTGAGCTGACTACTGAGAAAGGAATTATGCAGCAGGACCGTCCCTGCTTACGGTATCACGATCACCTAACAGTCAAAAGAATTTACTATAAGGAACATAATCCTAACTAGAATAGACGAAAGAATATGTAAGAAACGTGGTTCGATCGCTCTCGCAAACTTAACGAAAATTACACGAAAATTAAGATTCTGGGGTCCGTTACTACTCAGAATGGTCTGAAATTCGTGGAGGAGACTCGGGAAGTCGGCACGGAGACACTGTCCGGCGCGTGGTGGCCACGCGCCGTTCACCCAAGCAGCGCGTGGGCCTTACGCGCCGCCACATAGGGCGTGTGTGAACGCCACGCGCCGGTCGGATGAAAAAAAATCCGACGGTAATGCATTCCTCTCCCTCTCCCGGATCTAATGCCGCTGACGGTTCGTCGATCGGAGTTCCGGATCAACGGGAAATCGAGAAAAACCACAAAAAGTTTCTTACCGAGATTTCTACGAAAATTGGGAGTTTCCCGAGATGAAACCACCACCAAAATGATCATCTCGACGAGATCTACACTTTTCCTTAAAGGCTCGGTCGGGTTTGAACTACGGATCGGCCGGATCGGGACCAAAATTCTATTTTCCTTATTTTTCTCTTTCTTTTTCTCTCTCTCCCTCACGTCTCAGCTTCTGTCTTTCTTATCTTTCTTTCTTCTATTTTTTTTTATTAAAGGAAGAGGTGGCTGCTGAGTGAAATTAGGGTGTGCATGTGTGTGTACAAAATATATACTTATATGGCAAAATTCGTTTGCCACCCTAAACTTGATCTTAACCGCATTTTAATTCCAACTTCCACAAACTTAATAATTTAGTCCTTAAATTTATTTGGGGTGTTACAGAAGTAGAGAAAAAAGTTAATTACTTTGATGAAACTTGCGTGGATGATGAAGAAGACTTATTTTTTATGAAGAAGAAGTGAAGATTGAACTGAAGTTGTTGTCTGTGGTGTGGGCTGTGGCTGATTCGAGGAAGAAGAAGAAGTGAAGATTGAACTGAAGTTGTTGTCTGTGGTGTGGGCTGTGGCTGATTCGAGGAAGAAGAAGAAGTGATAGTCTGAGACCGTGACTCCGTGAGACGAACCAAATGAACCCTAACTTATGAAAAACGACGTCGTTTCTGACACTGCAAAACGACGTCGTTTTGCTTATAAAAAAAATACAAAAAAAAAAACCGATCGAATCGATTTTTATCCGATCCGATCCGAAATCTGTCGAATCCATCTTTCAATGTCCGATCGGATAAAAGAATCGGATCCGATCGAATCGGATCGAATCCAATTCGATTCGATCTGATGCCCACCCCTAGTTTTATGTAAAAAAAAAAGTATTTTTATGTTGTTTTTGTTTTTTTGTTATTTTATGTGTAAAAAAAAAAACTACACACAAACTAACAATAAATTTTTGACTAACCAAGTGAAATTGTTGTTGAGAGGTAGTTGTGTAAGGAGTTTTCGCTCCTGAGACGCATTTCAAAATCATTCGTAACAAGTTATTTTTATTTCTTTCTTTTTAAATCATTTAAATTTGTGAATTCTCCATAATATTGATTAAATTTGATATTCATAAGCTCATTTGACAGATATTATCAACATACACGGTAACATATGATCATGGGTTGTAAGTGAAAATTTTGTAATATTCAATTCTTTAATTTGTTGGAGGTAGCACCTAAAGGCAGTGAAATTTGTGTTTTTATTTAAAAAAAATCTAACCATGCTTTTACTTAGTAACCGGACATCTTGCCTCAGCAAGTAGTGATTGTTCGCGTAAAATGGTAGAGCTTAGGTTAATTTAATTAAAAAAATGATAATAATCAAGCTTTTACTTAGTAACCGGACATCTTGCCTTAGTTAATAGTGATTGTTCCCGTAAAACGGTAGAGCTTGAGTTTGAAAAAAATGAAAAAAAAATAATTTTAAATAAGTTCGATTTCGTAGCCTCACTAATTCAAGCAATTAAGTCTGTAGGGGTGTTTTAACACTTGCTGTCCTAAGACCAACTAGTCTGGGAGTCATTGGCTCAAAACTCATTACATGGGTTAAAGAGAAAGCTTAAGGAAATCAAACACTTCTTCTTTTTATTATCTGATATCCGAGCAATTAAGTCTGTAGAGGTGTCTTAACACATAGTGCCCTAAAACCAATTGGTTTGGGAGTCACTAGTCCAAAGCTCGTTACAAGGATTGAAGATGTATTATTATAAAAAAACTATTTTATTTTTATAAATAAACTTTCATTGCCAAAAGGTGTGAACACTAATTTTAGGACAAAAATATTACTCTCTTTTCAACAAGATCTGTGAATATTGTGGACACCATGAATTGATTGATACCTTATTCTATGCTTGTTTGGAAGAATGGTAAAAAGTACATGAGAATTTACTTATTTGATTATTTAGAAAGAAATAAAATAATTTTTAACTTGGATGAGAATTTTTCTTTCAAGTTTTCGCTTATATTACTAGGGACTAGTAATAAGTTGGTTGTATGGTGTGATGAACACAAAAAGTGCACATTTATTAAAAGAAAAATTAATTATTTTACACTTGTAGTATTATTAATCCCATAAATTTAGCATATTTGTTAAATAATAATTATATTTATGTTTATTGTGATTTTTATCTTTATGTAGGTGAAATAATACTTTGAATGCATAACTAGAAAAATGGACTTGACATTTGGATTTTGGAGACCATAAACTTAAAAAAGTGTTCTAACAATATACAAATTCAGAAATTCCAAACCTGCACAATTTTCGTATTTTGGCCATAACTTTTGACTCCGATATCGGATTGAGGCGATTCTAGTTCCAGATGAAAGAGGACTCAAATATCTACAACTTTTCTGTTGACAAGATTTTCTAGTTCTGAAGTGTTCAAGACCGAAATTGATGAAAAATTTAAAGTGTATTATATGTAATTATTGGAGTCAAATAAAAAATTATCAATTTCTCCATGTTTGGTGGAAGATTTGGTGGAGAATGCAATTGCATATAGAGGTGCTCTGCACCTCATTTTCTTCAGTTTATTTCCACATTTTTCTCTGAAATTTGTGATTTTTCAGCTCTTGTATATTTCATTTTTTAAAATTTTTCTTGTAATTTTTTTATTTTAGTAATAAAATTATGTGTGTTTTTATTAAAATAATGAGTAACTAATTTCATACTATTGAGGTAAAGGGTGAAGCTTTTAATATGAAAATATAGATTAATCTCACTTATATTATAATATATAATTGTAATCTAATGATTAATATTTAATTTAAATCTGGATTAATTATTGACACACTTTGTTATCGCCTATATGGCTGGTTTTATTTATTTGGCATAATTGAGTACCTAACTGGACTTGTTATAGACAAAAATTATCACCGCCTTTATGGCTGATTTGATTTGTTTTGGCATAATTAATTACTGAATTAAATTAACTGGGTAATATTGACAATTTATATATTATAAAAAATAAGATTTCTAAATTTGAAATATTAAAAGTGGATCTCATAGTCATAATATTTTATTTTATTGTTGCAGTCTAATTTAAAATTTCCAATCACTTCAAACAAATCAAGTCTTTTTATTTTTATTAGAATTATTATTTTATCCTATTAAATCTATTCCTCGTGGATCGACCCCAGACTTACCGGGTTAATTTATTACTTCGACACTACTCTTATACTTGAAAATAAAGAACCAATTTTTAAGCGTGTAAACATCCGTCGTATCTCATATTACATCCTGAATTCATACCAAGCAATAACTTACCTTCAAAATGAATAGATAAAATTATATCACTTGGTATGGTTAAGTGAATAGGATGACTGGTTAAAGAATTAGCAAACTGCGTTTAAAACAAAGAAACATTTGTGTAAAACATAAAACAACACCTATCTTTCTATAACTAGAAAATATCTCCAAAAACAGAAATAGAGTTCCCTTTAATCTGCAATTGGTCTTATATATATATATATATATATATATATATCAGACACATTCAGAATCAGTAACAACTTTTTTAAATTTCAAACTTGAAATTACATGCATTATTCAGTTTCATCAATTTTCCCAAAAACACAAGCATTTATAATCCATAAATCTTGTACATGTATATATAAGCAAAATTTGAAACAAAACAAGTTCCCTTCATCATAAGAAATAAGAATATAACCGACTATATATCTATCCCCATAAACAAAAGTCCTATATCTACAGCAATGACTTTCCCTTTACTTCCCAAAGCTCTACCAATCCCAAATAGTAATGGAACCAGAACCAGTCCCGAAATCAACCCACATCCCATCTCTCAATTCTCCATTATCCCTGACCTCATCACTCACCAAATCAATCATCAACTCAGTCTCAGGCCTTGGAATAAAAATCCTTTCTTCAACACTTAATTAACACCAAATATTTTGAAAAGGCTTTCTCTTTTCAATTCTCTGCTTCCACAACCATACAATTCATCATTTATGGGGAAACACCGTTAGGTAGCAAATCTATTCTTAGACATTCCATAAGCATCTTCGAAAAGACCTTTATGACTTAACCCACCAAGTAAAAGAAACACAAGCTAATCAATATTCACCAAGATGTTGGCAGTCCTATATATTACTCTCTCTGAAAGTGAGGGAGCAGAAGAAATCCATGTAAGCAATCATCGATTGCAACTGAATCATCTAGTGTTGTTAGACTAAAATTCACATGCTTTGATAAGGAATTTTCTGGAAAATAGCATGAAAAATATGTAATGGCGTTCGAACGCCCGACAAATGTGTTGGGTCAAACAAAGTCCCAAAGTCCCACATTGGTTAGATATGGGGAAGATAATGGGTATATAAGGATGGACATGTATCTTCATTGGTATGAGGCCTTTTGGGTATAACCCAAGAGCAAATCCATGAGGGCTTAGGCCCAAAGTGGACAATATCATACCAATGTGGAGATAGGTGATGTCCTAGGTTTCCTTACAGTGGTATCAGAGCCATGCCCCGGAGTTAGCCATGTGGATGAATTCTCGGAATACCGAACAAAGGTGGTGAGCCCCGATTGTGATCCGTGAGTGCTCGGTTAGACAGGCGGTGTGCTCTGGTCTTCATGGAGTGGACGGATGAATGATCGTTTGAGGGGAGGCTCAGTTGTCCTTTGTGGTCCTTTGTTCGAGGGGAGGATTGTTGGGTCAAACAAAGTCCCAAAGTCCCACATTGGTTAGATATGGGGAAGATAATGGGTATATAAGGATGGACATGTATCTTCATTGGTATGAGGCCTTTTGGGTATAACCCAAGAGCAAATCCATGAGGGCTTAGGCCCAAAGTGGACAATATCATACCAATGTGGAGATAGGTGATGTCCTAGGTTTCCTTACAAAATGCAAAGGCCAAAATCTGAATTTTCGTAAGAACGTTCAAACGCGTATTCAAACACAACTCGAACACAAGCCTTCTGCCTTAGAACGTTCGAACGCGTCCTAAACGCAACACGAACGTAAACTCTCTGGAATATTTCGTTCGAACGCGTTCTCGAATGCTACACGAACGTGAACTCTCTGGAACACTTCGTTCGAACGCGTTTATGAACGCTACACGAACGCACACACACTGGACAGTCTCGTTCGAACGTAGATACGAACGCGAAAATAACGAAATCAGTCCTGGAATTGTTTTTAATTGAAAAGACTTAGATTAACTTAATTAATCATAATATTAACTTAGTAAATCATATACTGTATCATAATAATCTTGGTAGTATAGATTTAAGCTAATATTAGGGTATTCAATTATCACAAGCATACACATAGTGATAAAGTTGAAAATTAATTGTGTGCTGCATACCTGGTTGAGAATTTAAAGTGTAATCATACGCAAGTAATTCCATCCAATCTTGATTGACACATACACATATATCTACACATATCAAATATTGTATTGTAAAATTAAAAGTGTAATACTAAGTTTTGAATTGCTAAAAGATTCTATTGAGGAAGTGTTTAAAGGCTATTATGTTAAAAAGACGATAAGAGCCTAAGTGGTTAGGGATTTAAGTGGTTACTCCAAACCCCCCTCATCCTCTGGGAATATTCATTTATTTACTTTTCATAAGAAATCTTAGTCGAAATTAAAGGACTTGTGTTTATTGGTACTACCGTCTAATATAACAACGAGTTGATACTTGATATATCACTTGAACAAGATCATTTGTTGATCGTTGTGTAATTTGTATTTTGTAGACTTATTGACCCATGTTGGTTTTCCAGTTACATATGGCTAGCGGAAACATCACAGTACCGGTCGCTCATGGAGAAAAGCCGGAAAAGTTTGGTGGGGAAAACTTTAAACAGTGGCAGAGCAAAATGTTGTTCTACCTGACAACTCTCCAGTTGGCAAAATACCTCAAAGATCCTCCAGATCATGTGGAGGGTGAATCGGCTACAGCCAAGCAACTGCGAGAAGAGACATGGTCGTCTGGCGACTTCTTGTGCAAGAACTACATTTTGGGTGGACTTGACAATACCCTGTACAATGTGTACCAAGGCATGAATTCTGCAAAGATTCTCTGGGAATCTCTCGAGAAGAAATACAAAACCGAGGATGTTGGGCAAAAGAAATTTGTCGTGGGTAGGTTCCTGGACTACAAAATGGTAGATTCAAGAACGGTAATGTCTCAATTGGGTGAACTGCAATTGATCATTCATGAAATATTAGATGAAATTATGAAACTCTGTGAGACATTTCAAGTTGCCACCATCATTGAAAAGTGGCCTCCATCATGGAAGGACTTTAGGAGCTATCTGAAACACAAAAAGAAGCAGATGAGCCTTAAAGACCTTGGAGTCCGATTGAGGATCGAAGAGGACAACAGTAAGTCAGAGAAGGCCAGCTACAAGACTATGGAGTCTAAGGCCAACATCATCGAAGGTGTAAAGGGCAGCAAGAAGAGAAAGAACAATGGAGCTGATTCTTCCCAAGCTAACAAGAAGTTCAAGGGGAAGTGCTACAACTGTGGAAAAAGCGGTCATATGGCAAAGGACTGCAAAAACAAGAAGTCTCAGGACAAGGGCAAGAAAAAGAAAAATGAGGCCCATGTTACTGAAGATGAGTAGCTGACTGAAGAGATCTCAGAGATGAACCTATCAGCAGTGGTAACTAAAGCCAATTTAGTTGGGAATCCGAGAATGGTGGGTAGACACTGGGGCTACTCGTCATATTTATGCAGATAGCAAGATGTTTTCCTCGTATCAGAAGGTCGATGGCGGCGATCATCTGACATTGGGAAACTCGTCTACCTCAAGAGTGGTTGGACAAGGCACATTGGTTATGAAGATGACATCTAGAAAGGAGCTTACATTGAAGAATGTTTTGCATGTTCTTGATATTCGGAAGAACTTAGTCTCGGGCTCTCTCCTTAGCAAGGCTGATTTTAAGCTTGTATTTATTTCTGATAAATTTGTATTGACAAAAAACGATGTGTATCTAGGAAAATGATACATCACTGAGGGTCTTTTCAAATTCAATATAATGACTGTCGATCGACATAGTGCTATTAATAAAGCTACAACTTCCGCTTATATTATTGAGTCACAAAATGTATGGCATGAGAGATTACGACATGTTAATTATGATACAATGCGTAAATTAATTAACATGGACCTTATACCTAACTTTGCAATTGATAGCCAACATAAGTGTGAGGCATGTGTTGAAGTAAAAATGCATAGAGCATCATATCATTCCATAGAACGAAGTTCTGAATCCTTGGAACTTGTACACACTGATGTGTGTGATATGAATATTATGCAAACAAGAGGCGGTAAAAAGTACTTTGTCACTTTTATCGATGATAACACAAGATTCTGTTATGTGTATTTGCTGAGGAGCAAAAATGAAGCTATTGAGAGCTTTGTCCACTATAAGAACGAAGTTGAAAATCAACTTGGCAAGAAAACCAAGAGAATCAAGAGCGATAGAGGTGGTGAATATGAGTCACCATTTGGTGAATATTGTTCCAATTATGGAATTATTCACGAAACCACTGCTTCTTATTCACCTCAACAAAACGGAATTGTTGAGCGCAAAAATCGGACGTTGAAGGAAATGATGAACGCCATGTTGGCAAGCTCTGGTTTACCCCAGAACTTGTGGGGGGAAGCCTTACTTTCCGCGAACTACGTTCTGAACAATCTTCCTCACATAAGATTGGACAAGACACCATATGAGTTGTGGAAAGGTCACGTACCTTCCTACAAATACCTAAAAGTGTGGGGGTGTCTTGCCAAAGTAATGATTCCTAAACCTAAGAAGGTTAGAATATGACCCAAAATTATTGATTGTATATTCATTGGATATGTTCGCAACAGTAGTCTGTATCGATTCTTGGTGCAAAAGTCTAAGATTCCTGACATCAATCCGAATATGATAATTGAGTCAATGAATGCAACATTTTTTGAAGAGACATTTCCTTGTAAAGAAAGACAAAGAACAGAGTCTCTCAAAACAACTATTGATACTGTCAAAGACAGTGATCAGGTTGATCAAGAGTCAGATCAATGTGCAAACGTTGAGACAATGGAACCTAGACGTAGTAAAAGAGCTAGAACGTATAAGTCGTTTGGTCCCGATTTTTTGACATACTTGTTAGAAAATGAGCCTCAAAGCTATAAGGAAACAATGTTTTCGCCAGAGGCACCTTTGTGGAAAGAGGCTATCAACAGTGAGATTGATTCCATCCTACAGAACCATACTTGGGAGTTTGTTGATCTTCCTCCAGGTTGTAAGCCACTGGGCTACAAATGGATATTCAAACGGAAGATGAAACCGGATGGATAAATAGATAAGTACAAGGCAAGGCTTGTCATAAAAGGTTATAGACAAAAAAAAAGGCCTTGATTACTTTGACACCTATTCACCAGTGACTCCTATCACATCGATAAGAATGCTCATAGCCATAACAGCTATATTTGGTCTTGAAATACATCAAATGGATGTAAATACGGCATTCTTGAATGGTGAATTGGATGAAGAGATTTACGTAGAACAACCAGAAGGGTTTAATGTTACTGGACAAGAACAGAATGTGTGCAAACTTGTAAAATCCTTGTACGGATTAAAGCAAGCACCTAAACAATGGCATGAGAAATTTGACAAATAGATGTTGTCAAGTGGGTTTAAAACCAATGAGTGTGATAAGTGTGTGTACACCAAATCAACTCAAAAAGGATATGTCATTATGTGTCTCTATGTAGACGATATATTGATAATTGGTAGTAATCATGAAATGATTCAGTCTACCAAGAATGTGTAATCCAGCAGATTTGATATGAAATATTTAGGAGTAACTGATGTGATCCTAGGAATTAAGATTTCTAGGACATCAGACGGATATATATTATCTCAGACTCATTATATTGAGAAGATACTTAAGAAATATAACAAATGGGATCTAAATATGGCTAAAACTCTTGTAGACCTAACTCTTCATCTATCAAAGAATACTAGCTCAAGCGTATCGTAATTAGAGTATTCGAGAATCATTGGAAGTCTGATGTATCTCACAAATTGCACACGACCTGATATCGCTCAAGCTGTGAACAGACTTAGCAGATATATGAGCAATCCATGACATAACCACTGGAAAGCCATAGTAAGAGTTTTGAGGTATCGGAGAGAAACTTCAAAATATGGGCTACATTATACGAGATATCCAGCTATTCTAGAGGGATACAACGATGCTAACTGGATATCTGATACAGTGGATTCCAAATCTACGAGTGAATTTGTTTTCACACTTGGTAGTGTAGTTGTGTCATGGAAATCCTCGAGGCAAACATGTATTGCTCAGTCTACTATGGAATCAGAGTTCTTAGCATTAGACAAAACAGCGGAAGAAGCGGAATGTCTTCGAAATTTCCTGGAGGATATTCCAAGTTGGCCCAAATCGGTGCCAGCGATAAGCATATTACATAGTGATAGCCAATCGGCTATTGGGAGAGACCAAAATACAATGTATAATGTCGGAGACATAATACCATACGTCAACTGCTCTTAAGTGGCATAATATCGATCGATTATGTCAAGTCGAAGGAAAACCTAGCGGATCCACTTACTAAAGGTTTACCTAGAGAGCAAGTTGAGAAGTCATCGAGGGGAATGGACTTGAAGCCTATAAATTAAGAATTGTCATTGTGGAAACCCAATCTAGCTGATTGGAGATCCCAAGATCTAGATTCAAAAGGGACAACTGAAACTTTGTGCAATTCAAAACAAGCACTGAAGAGTTTTGTACTCTTTCCCATTCCGATAATGACGCTGAGTGCTGTCTGTCAAGGTTAGGATAAGCTAAGGCTTTTAATGATCACTATATTAGGAGATGAGTCCTAATTGAGGTAAAGGAAGATTAAATCTTCATAGTAGATCACCTATTTCAAGTAAGAAGTGATGCCGCTTCCATGGGATTTTACAGGTTGATTTCCCTAAAGTGCTTGATGAATCCAGGACCGTTGTTCATGGGCGAAATGAACACAACCGTAGAGCAAAAAAATGGTCGAAGTAAAGCTGTGTGTTGGCAATTGTCTTGGTTTACACCAACGGCAGAACAGTTCAAGACAATGGGTCACTGGTTTGCCAAGTAAATTCGATTGTCATTCACTAGAAAATGTTCAAGGCGAAAGCTACCTATTTCGATGTAGCTTTAGTTCACGGAAACTCTCTCAATTGTCTGCATAAATAGTTGAAGAATTATGGGAGATTGTTGTAAATTCTTCAAATATTATTATTTTGGATGGAAGAGAGACATGTCCCTTGGATGGTACCCTATAGGGACATGTCCTCCAATTGAGTATAACATGCTTCTAAGCTCCAATGGGTGCATGGTAGGGGTATAACCTTTTGGAGGGTTGCGTCCCAACCCAAATGGTGCCCTTAAGGTACCCTTACATGCATTTATAAGGAGGCCTCCATGTTTATTCCAAAATAGACCTGATTCCATCCAAATTTTGTGAGCCACATTTCATTGTTTAAGTCAAAGAGAGTTCATCCATATTCATAGTTCAAGATCTTCTTAAGGAATGCCCATTGAATAAGAGGAATCCAAGTTATCCTGAGAGAACGTTAGCCACAGAATCCGTAGAGCACCGAGATGGGGCTAATAAGTTCTTAAGGACAGAGATACATCTCGACTTGGATGTCATTTATAAGGTTTTTCTTGTTCTCAAAGTTTTAGGGTTCATGCATGTTAGAGTAGATCTGAAATTTGCGTTCTGATTTGATTGTTATTTGCATGTTAATTTTGTTTAATAACACACTAATCCACCAACACTCTAATATTGCTCGTTAGATGCGACTATCCTTCCGCGCAATTAAATCGTATGTTAGGGTTGTTGACATCAAAATCAGTTTCAAGTCCGGTCGATCGGATCATACGGTCCGGTGTTTTTTATAATAAAATAATATTCGCTCATAAAACAACGTTATTTTATTATTTTATTGTAAAAAATACGGGACCGTACGGTCTGGTCGACCGTAATTGAATTGCATTCTCTATATATATATAGAGAGAGCTTCTTTTGTATTAGTTATTTTCATGTAATTGTTATGGTCTTCATTATAATAAGAGCTGTCATTGTGGTTTGTCTCTGTTTAGAGTTTACATGCGTAAATTCTTATGATATTCGTTGTAACAAACGCTGCCAATATGGCTTGTCTCTGTTAGAGTCAAGGATTAAGAATTTCAGTGTGTTGAGAACATATTATCGCAGAAAGATGAGATATCGTAGCTTGCAAATAGCGGCTAAGTGCAGAAATATCATGAGAGAGATATACTAAATTAGTCTCATGTTGGCATAATCTCTAAAGAGCACCAATTTCTTATGTATTTTCCTGTAAATACTCTTGTAAGTATTTTGTTAATGAATAAAATAAACAGTTTCTATAATATGAATTATTTTCTTATATAGTACAGACATAAATGTAAGTATTTTGTTAATGAATAAAATAAACAGTTTTTATAAAATGAATTATTTTCTTATATAGTTATACGTAAATGACCATAGAGTGATTGGTTATGATACAGTTGCAAAAGCGTCACAACTGACATTGAGCAATATCATAACAATGTCATTCTTTAACTGTCATAGTCAAGGTTTACAATAACTTGGTCAGTAAGTAAACCCGCTGAGACTAGTACGTGTCATATATTGGAATATTGAATTCCAATGGTTTCTTAATGAACCATGGGTCTTGGGAGACTCTTATAGACATATAGGTGTTTATAACGGATAAATATTGAACGACTCACTGAAGATTCTTAATAGATGGTACACCAACGTCAATAAGAATCTTC
Source organism: Zanthoxylum bungeanum (assembly GCA_019454045.1). Taxonomy (NCBI): domain Eukaryota; kingdom Viridiplantae; phylum Streptophyta; class Magnoliopsida; order Sapindales; family Rutaceae; genus Zanthoxylum; species Zanthoxylum bungeanum. The sequence continues at coordinate 69,418 of SKCR01049714.1, forward strand.
TCGGGTTGAGTGAGCATAGTGATCCTTCGAATTGAGGTACCATTGTGGATTTATGAGGTATCCTCCACACTTTGATGGCAATCACGTCACTGATCTATTTAGATCAGACCTTCGCTTGTTCGTTGGGTGTGGACTGATCCTCAGGATATCCTGTCCGTATCAAGATAGGATCTGTCAATTTTGTGTACAGAGCATATGTATCCATTGCGAGATTAGCAATCTGTTAAATCCATGGGTCCGTGGTACACTTTAGAAGTGAGTTATAGTGTTATTAAGATATTGCTAATAGAATCATCGACGAGATTATACCTATAGAGATTTGACGTTTATATCTATATCTCTGGGATAATACGGATACCTATGAAGGAATGATTATACGTATACAGTGACCTCGACCTGTATAATTCAGCAAGTTTATATGTGGTCATCATAATTTACAGGTGGATAAATTATGGACATGAAATTGGATTTCATGATGGATATGCCTGAATCTAGAGAGTCTCATTAATGAAACATATTCGTAGAGCACTACGGCAACCATTATAAAAAATATTGATTATTTATATATCGTTTAATGGTTAAACAATAAATACACGCTTTAAGGATTTTTCTGGCTATTTCCTAATTAATGTGTATTTGATTTAAATACTTGATTTTATTGAATTCACATTAATTAATTGTCAAATAAAGTATTTGATATTGGTCATAAATATATGTATTATGGAATATTTAATGTAAATATTATACATATATTTGGATATTTATATTTTTAATTATCTAATTATTTAATTGTTAAATAATTAGATTAATTAAATATAAATATATTTTCACTTTAAAATGGAAAAATGTAATTGATATATTTGTGCATATATTAATTAAAATGGTTAACAACTTGATTTTTGACATATTTAATATTGATTAAACTTGTAAAATCAGAATTCCCATTTTACCCCTTAGAGTCGGTAAAGCCCTAATTTTTTAAGCTTTGAGTTTTTCATTTTGCTTCAAAAATATATTACAAAAAAATGGAGTTGAGAGAAAAACAAAGTGCCAAATGAGATTTGTGAAGAAAATTTTGAAAATTAAGGTAATTTCATATTTTTCTTTACTTGAAAATTATTTATATGCCTTTAGACTTCAACATATGATGTTGCCATGTTTTCTCCATTTTCTTGGGTTTGTAATAAGTTTGTTTGAAGCATGAATGAAAGGTGTTAGCATGTGTATTTTGTAAAGGAAGATTATTAAGTGTTATTAAGCTTAGCCACTCATAAATGACCTATAATTGTTCTTGAGATGTTTCATGATGGTGAGACTTGTTTGGTGTGGTAAGGATTGAATTAAAGTGTTGAATTTAATTAATTTGGTGTTAATTCATCTATTGGACAATTTTTTAAAATTATGGTTCATAACCCTTTCCAAATTTGGGGTTTTTCATATATGTGTTAATTAATGATGTATATATGATGCATATTAATTTTGGTGTTGATTGGACTTGATCTTGAATGGTTTTGAACAAATTTGGACTAAAATACAAATCTTGTAAACTTAAGGGACCTCTTGGCAATTTGGGGAAAATTAGTTTCTTCAATTATAATTTATATTTTCATGTATTAGACATGTATAAATCATTTTGGGATTGATTTGGAATAAAGTAAAATTATATTTGACAATTTAGGACTGAAATGATAAAAATACAAAGTTTAGAGGCTAAACGGAAATTATTGAAAAATATGATTTTTTTGGGTAAAAATTCAGTTTTAAAAGTATTGAGTAATTAAAATAAATTAGTTTATTTTAATTGCCCAAGAAAAATTATTGAAATCGGAAAATTTTGATTTTCCGGGTTCCGCTGCGTTTACCCGGAATTGCCGCTTAAAACCCCAACAAAAATGGTATCAGAACAGGTCTGAACCTGAACACATGATATGAATAAGCCACTAAATTCAATGTTTAATTTTGTCTTTATAATTTGTATTTTCATACATTAGACATGTATAAATCATGATATGATATGTATTGGATGCATATTTCTTGGTCTGTCTTGTCAATACAGTTTATGGATATCTATTCTACTTCTCTGGCTGCATCCGAGAAAGTGCCAAAGCAGTGAGGGTGTAGTTGATAGAAATTTATCGATACCAGATATATATGTGATACTAGATAAATTCAAGCGAAAGCCGTAATTCTGAACGTGCCAAAGCTGTCAGGACAACGCAAGTATCTTGAAATTATCATTGACAAGTTTAACCTTGGTACACCTCTTTGTGAACGTGCCAAAGCTGTCACAACGAGAAACGAACAGGACCGGAACCCATGAGTCACTAGTGAGTGATTGACAATGAGTTATCTACCTAATGAATATACGTAGGCGAGATCGTGCCAAAGTTGTGAGCCGAAATATATTCTTGGGATCCACCTTTCACTATTGTTTTTAATTTGATTAATTGTTTGTTTGCAATCTGTTTGGGGATTACAGTATTGCATGTAATAGTGGGAGGGGCATTTTTAGATTAAAAATCCATGATCTATTTATGCTTTGTTTATTTTTTATTTTATGAAATTATTTTGTCTACTAATCATTTTTCGCTATCTATATGATAGATTTGCGATGGCGACACCTACTTCTAATCCTTTTGCTCGTATACTTGATACGAACAAGCTTAAAGGTGCCGAAAACTTTGCAGATTGGGACTTGGATCTAAGAATTGTTCTTGGATCTGAGAAAATAGAATATGTGTTAGGAGGTCCATTGCCACTTGCCATATCAGATGATGCAACACAAGAGGAACATGAGACTCTCCAAAAGTGAAGAGATGATGATAGGAGGGTCAAATCATATATTTTCAGTTCCTTGGCGCCGGAGCTTAAAAGACAATATTTTGGATTGCCTGACGCATATACTATAATAATGCGACTGCATGAGTCTTTTATGAACCAGGAATAAGTTTCGGTTCATAAAATAGAAATCGAATTGTTCCATGCAAAACTTGAAGAGGGACAGGCTGTGAGCCCTCATGTGCTTCATCTGATTAATCTGATCAAACAGTTGAGGCGTTTTAATTTCCCTCTGAATGACACTTTATGACGAAGTGTCATACTTGGATCTCTCCCAGCATCATATCGCCAATTTGTAATGTATTTCAATATGAATGGGATTAGCTGTTTTTATCAGAAGCTGCATAAGATGTTGCAAACTGCGGAGGAAGATTTAAGGAAGAGAGTTTTGACTCGCCCTCCTAAACCCACTGCTCTTCCTGCTTCCTCCCAATCTAAACAGAAATGGAAGAAGAAGAAAGGAAAGAAAAGGAAGGGTTCGAATCTTCCACCACAGGGTAAGATAGCTAAACCAAAGAGAGCTGCATAAGATAAATGCCACCACTGTAGCAAGATTGGCCACTGGAAGAGGAATTGTCCTGATTACTTGGCCCAAATCAGAAAGGAAAGAGCATCTACTTCAGGTACTTTTATTTTTCCCATTATTGATATCTCATTAGCTTGTGAAGCTATGTCATCCAGTTGGATTTTAGATTCTGCTTGTCCAATTCACATTTGTAATTCGTTGAAGGTGCTGAAGGAAAGTAAACGGCTAAAATCTGGGGAGATGCAGTTGCGATTCGGGAGTGGCGACTCTCTGGATGCAGTTACTGTGGGCTTATGCGAGATTCCCCTACCCAGTGGGAGACTTTTGTTGCATGACTGTTTTTTTGTACCGGGATGTGTTGCAAACATTGTGTCCCTTTTTTATATTAGATGTTGAAAGATATAATGTAAATATTAAGAATCGTTCTTTATATTTATATGATAGATAAAATGTTCAGATCATAGTTTGTCCAAATGAGCACGGTCATTACATTTTGCATACCTCACAAGATATCTTTAATGCTGGAATTAATAAACGTAAAGTATCTGATATAAATAATACTGAACTGTGGCATATGAGGTTGGGTCATATAGGCGTGAAACACATAACCCAATTGGTTAGGAATGGTTTGATAAAAGATCTTACCATTGAACCTTATCCAACTTATGAATCTTTCATTCGGGGTAAAATGACCAAAGTCCATTTTTGGGTGTAGGACACCGAGCAGTTGACTTATTGGAACTAATACATTCTGATGTATGTGGTCCCATGAGTCACACTGCTCACAGTGGTTTTTCGTACTTTTTTACCTTTACCGACGATCTGTCACGATACGGTTATGTTTATTTGATGAAACAGAAATCGGAAACCTCTGAAAAGTTTAAAGAATTCTGAAATGAAGTAGTAAAACAGATTGATAAATATATTAAATGTCTTTGATCTGATCGAGACGGTGAATATATGAGTGGTAAGTTCATCGATTATTTAAAAGAGAATGAGATTCTCGCTGAATATACTCCTTCGGGTACTCCACAGCACAATGGAGTGTCCGAAAGGAGAAATCAGACTTTATTGGATATGGTTTGATCGATGTTGAATTTTACAGATTTGCCCTATTATTTATGGGGTTATGCTCTTTTATTTGTTGCTCATCTCTTGAATAAGATTCCTTCTAATGCTGTTTCTACGACTCCGTATCAAATATGGACTGGTAGGAAACCGAATCTTAATTATATTAAGATTTGGTGATGTCCTGCCTATGTCATGATGGCTCAACAAGATAAGCTTTACCCTCGAGGGTAAAAATTTAGGTTTGTTGGATATCATTCTAATACGAAGGGATATTTATTCTATGATACTGTGCATCGAAATGTGTTCGTAACTCGCTTCGCAAAATTTCTAGAAGTATAATTTTGTCTGAATGAGGTAATTATAGACATGTTGAACTTGATGAAGTACATCCTGAAACCAATGAACCATTGGAGGAACCTGAAGCTCAAAAAGATGAAGAACCTTCAACACACACACCCCGTAGGTCCTAAAGGGTGTCTAGACCTCTTAAACGCTTGTATTTGATACAAGAAAAGAGTCTAAATGTTCTCTTAATTGAAGAGACTGACCCTTATACCTATAGAGAAGTGATGTTAGACATCGACTCTGCGAAATGGCAAGAGGCCATGAGATCAGAGTTAGACTTTATGCATCAGAATTAAGTTTGGGACTTGGTTCCATTTCCTGAAGGAGTTGTTCCTATCGGTAGTAAATGGGTTTACACGCAGCGACCTGGTGTCGACTACGATGAAACTTTTTTGCCAGTTGCGATGCTGAAGACTATAAGGATTTTGTTGTCTATTGCTGCTTATCATGATTACGAGATTTGGCAAAATGGATGTCAAAACGGATTTTCTAAATGAGTTTCTTGATGAAGAAATCTATATGGAACAGCCGGAGGGTTTTGTATCCAGTGAAACCTCAGACATGGTTTGTAAGCTTAAGAAGTCCATTTATGGACTTAAACAAGCTTCGCGAAGTTGGAATCTTCGATTCGACGAGATTATTAGATTGTATGGTTTTCTCAAGAATATGGAAAAAACATGTGTGTACCAGAAGGCCAGTGGGAGTATGATAATATTTTGGTTCTCTATGTTGATGACATCCTAATCATTGGGAATGATGTAGGAATTATGTATGACGTCAAAGCTTACCTCTGTAAGAATTTCTCCATAAAAGACCTGGGTGAAGCTTCTTATATCTTGGGTATAAAAATCTATATGGATAGAGAAAGTAAGTTTATTGAGTTATCCCAATCAACGTACATAGATAAGATCTTAGAACGGTACAATTTTGCTAACTGTAAAACAGTAAATATACCGTTCAGAAATGGCATTCATCTTTTGAAGAATATGTGTGGGCAAACAGAAGATGAGAATATTAGAATATCTAATCAGCCTTATGTTTCATGTTTGGGTAGCATTATGTATGTCATGTTATGTACGATTCCTGATATTAGCTACGCGGTTAGTGTAACCAGTAGATATCAGTCCAATCCAGGAAATGACCATTGGATGGATGTTAAACATATCCTGAAATATCTTAAAGGTACTAAGGATAAGTTTATCGTATATGGAGGAAACGAACTGCAAATTAATGGGTATACATATTCTGATTTCCAATCGGATCCTGATGATAGAAAGTCTACATCAGGATTTGTATTTACCCTTAACGGAGGTGCAGTTTGTTGGAAAAGTTCCAAACAGGGGTCTACAGCTGATTCCACCACAGAGGCGGAATATATTGCTGCTTCAGAAGCTGCAAAAGAGGTTGTTTGGATTAAGAAGTTTATCACAGAATTGAGAGTTGTCCCAAGTATCGAGAATCTGATTCTGTTATACTGTGATAATAATGGTGTCATTGCGCAAGCAAAAGAACCAAGGGCGCATCAAAAATCGAAGCATGTGGAACGAAAGTATCACATCATTCGAGAGATTGTGTCGCGAGGTGACATTGTTGTGTGCAAGGTCCTAAGTGAAGATAATGTAGCAGACCCGCTTACGAAGGCCATACCTCTGAAGTTATTTGATAAGCATGTGGAGTCGATGGGTATTAGATACAATCGATATTGGCACTAGAGCAAGTGAGAGATTTTATTAGGGTTGGTGCTCTGAGCGCTAATTTCTTGTGTATTTCCCTGTAAATACTCTTGTAAGTTATTTGTTAATGAATAAAATAAACAGTTTTTATAATATGAATTATTTTCTTATATGGTAAAGACGTAAATGACCATAGAATGATTGGTTATAATACAGTTGTAAAAGCGTCACAACTGACATTGAGCAGTATCATAACAATATTATTATTTAATTGTTCCTGGTCAAGGTTTACATTACTTGGTCAGTAAGTAAACCCGCTGAGACTGGTACGTGTCGTATATTGGAATATTGAATTCCAATGGTTTCTCAATGAACCATGAGTCTCAGGAGACTCGTATAGACAAGTAGGTGTTTATATCGGATAAACACTGAATGACTCAACGGAGAATCTTAATACCTTTTTCAAGTCCATCTAAATTTACCACATAAATCTTATTGGTGATAAAGCAACAAGAAGCATTAAGATCAAGATTTAATAAACAAGCCAAAATATCACACAATATATAAGAAAACTTAATTTATAAACGTCAATAAGAATCTTCTCGGGTTGAGTGAGCATAGTGATCCTTCGACCTGAGGTACCATTGTGGATGTATGAGGTATCCTCCACACTTTGATGGCAGTCACGTCACCTATCTATTTAGATCATACCTCCGCCTGTTCGTTGGGTGTGGACTGATCCTCAAGATATCCTGTGCGTATCAAGATAGGATCCGTCAGTTCTGTGTACAGAGCATAGGTATCCATTACGTGATTAACAATCTGTTAAGTCCATGAACCAGTGGTACACTTTATAAGTGAGTTCTAAGTGTTATTAAGATATTGCTAATAAAATCGTCGACGAGATTATACCTATAGAGATTTGACGTTTATATCTATATCTATGGGATAATCTGAATACCTATGAAGGAAGAATTATACGTATACAGTGACCTCAACCTGTATGATTCAGCAAATTTATATGTGGCCATCATAATTTACGGGTGGGTAAATTATGGACATGAAATTAGATTTTGTTACGGATATGTCTGAATCTAGAGAGTCTCATTAATGAAACATAATCGTAGAGCACTAGGGTAACCATTATAAATAATATTGATTATTTATAAATCGTTTAACGTAGGGGTGTCAAAAAAAATTAACGAATCGAATTCGTGAGGAATCCTAAAAGAATCAAATTGTAATGCACTAAATTCGAATTCGATTCGTTTATTAAACGAATCCTGATATTAGGATTTGGATTCGATTCGTTTAATAAACGAATATTCGTATTCGATTCGTTTATTCGTTTACATAAATCAAACGAATCGAATCAAATTTATTATTCGTTTACTATTCGCATCCGATTCGTTTACTATTCGCATCTGATTCGTTTATTATTCGCAAACGATTCGATTCGTATTCGATTCGTTTAATTCGTTTCATATTCGATTTGTATTCGATTCATTTAATCAAAATAAAATACAAAATCTAAGCATCCAATCCACACCATATTCAATAACATATTCGTTGTTATAGTCTTAAAATCCCTACAACAAGCTCTAAATTTCAAATTACAAATCAATTGCATATAACACTTAAATCTTCAAAACACATTTTGATCAAAATCTCGAATACAAGTTGAGACGGTAAAGGCAAACTTCTTTATCATTATCATCCGAGATGAAAATCCTGCAAATAAAATAAAATTATATTATTGAGTGGTAATGAAATAGAGTTTAGGTCAACAAAGACATAATAAGAACTAGATCCAAATCCAAAAATCATGCCAATAAGAACTTGATCCTAAAAATAAAAAAACAAACTTAAAACTGCAGCTCTTCAATCAAATAAGGTAAAAAAAAAAAAAAATTCTAGTAAAGAACAAAATTCATGGAAGATTAAGCACGAATTAAATTCATCTTCAAATAAGATGAATAAACAATCCGAAAATCTCATCGTATCTTCTATCTAACAAAAAAGACCAACATCAAACACTCATCAATGCAAAATTTTCATCAGTGCAAAATGATCTGGAAGATATTAACAGACCCTTAATATCATCAAAGAAACTAAGCGCACTAAATATCTTGAAATCCACTCAGACAATAGCATTGGCAGCACTTGCAATTCTTGGCCACATATCAGCACACTCCTTACCAATTAGGCCAGTTATAGCAGATCCTAACAATCACCAAAGCACACATCGAATTAAATCCACGACCAATCGAAATTATTAAATGCAAGACAACTAGAAAGAAAACATCAAACCCAGAATGAACTAATTTTTGCTCAAACAATTTAAAAGTTTTATTCATTAAAAAAAACGAAACATACCAGTATAATGATGATAAAGAAAATGATGAAAATGTTCTTTTTTTTTTTTATGAATAAGAGTCGGCGACTTAGTTGAGATTTGAGAGAGATAAGGTTTGGAAACTTGAATTCATTTGATGAAGAAGGAGATGAGAGTCGGCGGCTTAGTAGTTAGTTGTTTTAGGTTTGATGAATTTGTTTTAGGTTTAGTTTTTATTATATACTAATATTTTAGGTTAAATGGGTAATTACTAAAATAACCTTAGTGTTAAACACTTATATTCAAGAAAAGAAGGATAAATTTATAATTTAATTAAACGGATATTAAACGGATTCGATTCGTTTATAATTCGTTTAATAAACGAATTCTAAACGAATAAACGAATTGACAAGCTCAAATTCGGATTCGATTCGTTTAATAAACGAATCGAATCGAATTAACCCATTTATTAAATGAATCCAATTTTCCAAACCTGTATTCGCTTTAAAGCGAATCGAATCGAACGAATAAACGAATTCTGACCCAAATTGCCACCCCTAGTTTAACGGTTAAAACGATAAATACACGCTTTAAGGGTTTTTCCAGCTATTTTCTAATTAATGTGTATTTGATTTAAATACTTGATTTTATTGAATTCACATTAATTAATTGTCTAATAAAGTATTTGACACTTGTCACAAATATATGTATTATGAAATATTTAATGTAAATATTATACATATATTTGGATATTTATATTTATAGTTATCTAATTATTTAATTGTTAAATAATTAGATTAATTAAATATAAATATCTTTTCACTTTAATATGGAAAAATGTAATTGGTACATTTGTGCATATATTAATTAAAATGGTTGACAACTTGATTTTTGGCATATTTGATATTGATTAAATTTGTAAAATTAAAATTCTCATTTTACCCCCTAGAGTCGGTCAAGCCCTAATTTTTTAAGCTTTGAGTTTTTAATTTTGCTTCACTTTTTGCTTCAAAAATAGATTACAAAAAAAATGGAGTTGAGAGAAAAACAAAGTGCTAAATGAGATTTGTGAAGAAAACTTTGAAAATTAAGGTAATTTCATATTTTTCTTTACTTGAAAATTATTTATATGCCTTTGGACTTCAACATATGATGTTGCTATGTTTTCTCCATTTTCTTTGGTTTGTAATAAGTTTGTTTGAAACATGAATGAAAGGTGTTAGCATGTATATTTTGTAAAGGAAGCTTATTAAGTGTTATTAAGCTTACTTTTAGTTATTTGATAACTTGGTAGCCATTCTAGAGTTATTTAACCACTCATAAATGACCTAATTGTTCTTGAGTTATTTCATGATGGTGAGACTTGTTTGGTGTGGTAAGGATTGAATTAAAGTGTTGAATTTAATTAATTTGGTGTTAATTGGTCTATTGGACAATTTTGTAAAATTAGGGTTCATAACCCTTTCCAAATTTGGGGCTTTTCATATATGTGTTAATTAATGATATATATATGATGCATATTAATTTTGGTGTTGATTGGACTTGATCTTGAATGGTTTTGAACCAATTTGGACTAAAGTGAAAATCTTGTAAACTTAAGGGACCTCTCGACAATTTGGGGAAAATTAGTTTCTTGAATTGAAATTTGTATTTTCATGTATTAGACATGTATAAATCATTTTGGGATTGATTTGGAATCAATTAAAATTGTATTTGACAATTTAGGACTAAAATGATAAAAATACAAAGCTTAGGGGCTAAACGATAATTATTGAAAAATCTGATTTTTTGGGTAAAATTTCAGTTTTTAAAGTATTGAGTAATTAAAATAAATTAGTTTATTTTAATTAACAATGAAAAATTATTGAAATCGGAAAATTTTGATTTTCCGCGTTCCGTTGCGTTTATTCGGAATTGCCGCTTAAAACCCCAACAATTGATGTCCGAGATATTTACATTGTAGATTCGTTGATAAGTTATCTCTTGATTTTAGTGATAATAATTAGAAAAATATTGTTTATTTTAGAATTATGATAGGTAGGGAGGAACCTGCAAAAAAATTCATTTATAACTGAAATAACTAGCAACTTGGGGTATTAGGTTCTAATTTTCAATCAAGTTTTTGGAATTACTCTAAATGGGACAACTTAAATTTGGCATCTTTTCCTACTAATTAATTATTATGGATTATGTTTTGAATTAATTTGGACATTTTTTTTTTAATAATTAAACCCTAATTTGGTGGGTCCCTAGACAAACAGAAGCCAAAGCCAACTGTTTTAATGTGTTTTGAAGGAAAATTATTTATGGTGGTTTTCGGCCCCTAAGAAGTCATAATCTCGAGGAAGGATATAAAATGGATTTTCTTTTTTCCAAGGTTCAAGGGCCCGATCCCAAGGAACATGGAAGTCATGTCTAACTTAGAGGTTGGGGTCGGTTCGTATTTATCGACCGGTCCGAGGAGTGAAGATGTTCAAAGGGGCGAAAGAGTTATGACCTCGGGACCGACCCGACCTGCTAGTCCAGTATAGGCAGGATGTATGATGTTTCGGTTCCCGACCTGGTAGGGCTTGTCGGAATGGTAATGAAATGATCAGGATCAAGATGACGTAAGCCTTACATGGGGACTTGCACTTTCCAAAGAGAACAGACATGACCGGAGTAGGTCACCGACTTATCTTTTAGCACACGCTATCATATGAGAAATGACAGATTATAGGCTGGAGGTAGCGTGTGGCAGTGGCCAATAGTAGCTTTGTTTAAAAATATGTCAGATGACATGCCTACTTGCGGCAGAGCAGTTGGGAAAGAGAGCCATCGCATTAATGGTAGATTCATGTGGGTGACGTCATGAGATTGATGTAACATTAGAATTTTCCCTAGTATATAAATAGATTCAGAATTCATTGTAAAGGGTTGGCTAATTCTATTTCATTCTTCACTTGTAATAGAGAGCAAAAAGCTTATATGTAAGAGTGAGTTTGTTATAGGTCGTTCAACTGAGCTCGAGAGATAGGCAGGTCGGTCATACCCGACCACGTAATAAAAGCTTTCTTTTCTCTTTTTCCCGTGGTCGTAGGTTGGATCAATTCTGTTGAACCACGTTAAACTCTATGTCTATTTTGTGTGTTTTCTCATCTTTTTGCTAAGTTTGCATTTGATCTCAAAACCAAACAAATTCATAATTGAGGGAGGATTGTTGGAGGAGTGAGATTACTGATTCTCCTCTGGAACGAAAATCAGCCGTCAACAGTTGGCGCCGTCTGTGGGGAACAATACTAAAAGCAGAAAACACATTGAGACGATGGCAGGAGACTGGAACCTTAGATCTTCAGAGGCTTCGACGACGGAGTGTATTGAGAAAATGGAAGAAGGCATCTGGAATGATAAGGAAGAAGCTCGGAAGGAGAAAGAATCAACTCAGGTCTTCATGAAGACCATGCTGGAGAAGTTGGAAGAGAAAACTGGTGAACGAGGGGGAGCGGTCCCCAGCAAAAGAAAAGAAGAGATAGCAAGGGGAATGAGTGTTGCTAGAGCCTTACCAACATGGGAGTTATGGGAAGAAGAATAAGACAGACAGCTGCTGGAGTCTTCCAGCAATAGTCCATGCTTCGCGGAGAGCGACCCGGGACGGTATCCGGGGGAAGGGCATGAAGTCCCTAGCTACTAAGTGTCACATATTAAATTTATAGATTTCTTATTTTAATATGATATTATCTTTTTTATATTATAATATGTTTTATTTTAATTTTTAATAATAGAAAAATAATTTTAAAGATATTTTAATTTTATAATTTAATAGTGAGTCGCCACGTGACACGATGATATATATATATATATATATATATATATCAATTCTTTTATTATTATATTTATAACTAGATTCCGCATCTAATCTTTTATTATTATTAAAAAAAAATAACAAATAAATTTTATTCAACCCTTATAAATAGCGGGCTCCACGCTAATGATAAGAGTTTGTGGATATTAATTGTTTAACATAGGTTTTTTTTTTTTTTTTTTTGAATGATAAAAGAAATTTGAGGTTCAAATTTGGCTACGTTATAATTTCTAGAAGAATTTAGTGTCAGTGATCTACGATGGGCCCAGACAAAAAAGAAGATAAAGTTTCATTAGACGGAAGTGGGCCTACAAAATAATGGGCCCATACGAGTAGAACATCACACATGTGGCTCTGTCTGATTAATCATTTAAGATTGCATTAAGATGAGGATTTTCCACTAATTAAACATATCATGTTGGCAGCACATGTATCTGCCATCTGTCCCTACCAATGAAGTGAATTAGATGATCTACCATCATTTGTATTTGTTGTATTAGTCCCATTATAATTTTTATGCATATTAAAGCATTTAATGTTAATACAACAAACCTTATCTTATTTTATATTTAGCATCCCGCTATATCAAGCATTTAATGTTTGAAGACGATGTCCATTAATTCATCGGATGGATATGAGATTTTTTTTATTAATTCATCTTATGAATATATGTTATGTGTTAATTAATAATTTTTTTTCTCCGTTAATATTGACTAGTTTCAAACTCAATATATATATATATATATTGAATATTAATGGATGGATATATTACGTCATCCGTAAACCCGTCTTATGTAAGCCTTTGAAGTTCAATTTACTTACATGTATAAGGAAAGTACTGTCGTATGCTAGCTAATAAGAGTGTTACCTTGGCTAATTTTACTTATTGGTGGGATAATTCACCATCTTTCTGATTCGAGTTGGATTGTTTAGAAATTATCTTCACTATCCATCTTTAATTACAGATTCTGATTATTTTTGTTTTAGTTCTTTTAGTTGTTAATTAAATATCATATTTTTGTTTCAAAGCATTCATACATCGTTTCTTAGGTTAGCGTTGGCTTCTTAATCTGCTCCTTAGGCTAAGATTACGTGTCTGTTTGGTATGATTTATATTACAGGTAAAAAATATATTTTAATCTCAAAAGTTTTTTTCAAAATTTTTGGTGATGTTTGGTTGAATTTTAAGTAGAATTTTTGAGAATTAAGAAAACTATTTTGTCTCTACTAGTAAAAACTCAAATTTGATCTTTTGAAAGATTTAAATTATTTATAATATCCTTATTCAATTTAACAACATTATTTCATTTCTTTCATAACACAACCTAAAAAAATTTGTCCAATAAAATAATTTTATAATATTTAATAAAAGTTTTCATTTACAACCAAACATCTAATTTTTATTTTTTTTAATCAAACACTCTATTTATAAAAACTCTATTAATAAAAACTTTACTTGAAGAAACTCTATTTGAAAAAGTATACTAAACATACTCATATCTCTTGATTAGATAGTAGTTTATCTATATAGAGGTGAGTCGTATGTTTATTCTCATTCAATCCGAAAATTTATTAAAATTTTATATTATAAATTAATGAAAAAATCTAATTTATAATGAAATAATTTTGATTTACTCCTATCTAATATTTTTTTATAAAAAATAAATTTTTGTCACCACCGAATCAATGTTGTGGCTATGTGAGTGTGATTAAATATAACTTTTTTTTTTAATAAAGCAAGAAATTATAAAAAAGATATATATTGGTGCATGTGATAAAGTAAAAATAATATTATATAGAAGCTCAGAGAGTTTTCTATAATCTTGCATGCCTCGTGCCTTGCACGTGGTTACAAATTGAAATGTTTGTACCTAAATATTAATTGTTGCTCACACTAATAATATTTGATGTGATATTCTTGAAAGATTGTTGTTTAATTTAGATACTTATAATTGTCACGACAAATGTTTTAATTACTTGGATTATTTAATCACAAATATAATGTCAATATATAAGATACTCTGTAAGATATTTGAGACATTTCTTTTTCATATTTCTTTTATTCTAATCATTTTCATTGAGATTTAGAAGTTGAGTAGTTGATATAATTTCCACATTAGAGGCATTAAGTTTTGTAATTCATTGTTTCCTCTTCATTATTCTTTTGTTTTACATATGGTATCAAAGCTTTGATTTTTTCATCTTGAGCAACGAATATCCAGCGGGTCTCGCTATCAATTCGAGAATATCCACTGGTTCGATTACTCAAAATATACATCCTCATATAATCTTCATCCCTATGATAACCTAGGTAAAATTCTAGTATCTCAAATCCTTATAGAAGCAGGCTAATTCTGCTTCCACAGTTGATGCCCCTTCAACAAACACAGTCAAATTAATCTTCACCTTACTACAGAGCAATATCACAATAGAGATTACCATAGTCAAAATGTCATAATTTTTCATGCAAGTAAATTTGAGGCTGTGTCCATGGAATGTATTTTGGACAAGTTTGATGTAAAATATTAGGGAGGCTTCAAATTTTATATCTATCATTAAGGACTTTACATATTAGTTTCATTTTATCCCTATTAGAACATATATATATTGAGCAAAATGAATATAGTTATGACTAAGTAACCATTTGAAACCTAATTGTAACCTTAGTACCAATATGATGCATTTTGGATAGGTCTTGGTTCTTTGGCTATAAAATGAATTGTTGGCCTCTGTTTAATTAATCGTAAGATTGCAAATAAAGTGGACATGATAAGAATTAACATAATCAAGAATTAGACTTTTTCATTTAAGCATGAATTTATAGTAAAATTTAAAATTTTATGTGTATGCATTAGAAGGGTGTTCTGGACAGATTTTGTGTTAAGTATTAGGATTAGCTCAAAATAGTAAATTTATTTTTTAAGGGCTTATATGTTAAATTTATTAGTCCCTCATAGAATATATGTTAAAGAAATTGGGTGTTAGTTATTGTAAAATGTGAAGCTTTTATCCAGCCGTTGGATGAAGGATACGTGGCGTAATTCCTGCCGTTGCCTTAATTACTTACTTTTGCTCATCATATATAAAGGGTACTAGGGCTTGAGAAAGAGGATAGTTTTTGTGTTGTTTGCTTATCAATTTTCTCCTATTATTGTTTTGGCTAATTGTTGAGTCATATTCCTAATCCAAGTTTGTGTGATCTTCAAATTGAGAGTTGAGATTGACACTATTAGAGATTATGGTTTATCTTGTGATTGTTAAGTAATTGGAGAAAAGTGTTGTTGTAAACGAATTCAAGATTCTTGTGTAATCTTGTTATTGATTAGTGCAGTGAGCTCCTTCTTCCGGAGTTCAACGTGGATGTAGTCTGAAATTGATTCAGACGAACCACGGTAAAAATCTTTTGTTATTGGTGCGATTGATTTTCGATTGTGGGTTTAATTGCTACTGCCATTAGTCTCTGTTTCTTTTGAAGTGAAAATTCTGGGCGTGGGAAATCTACAGTTATATTAAAAAGGTTATTGGAACCCTAATAACAACCTTAATTTCAAACAGATGAAATCTGGACATCGTCTAGTTATTTATTTGTACCTTGAATTTTATAAATTGAAATTGAGATGTAAAACATTAATGAAACTAGACATATAAATGTATAACATAATTAAAAACCAAAATTGTTTAATGAAGGAAGAAGTTTTGGTGAATTTCGAAATGTGGATGTTCTACAGTAAATCCATAAACAGTTTTGTCTGCGTAGGGTGCAAAGATACAGCTATAACTTGAGTTTTAGGTATTTAAATCAAAAACCTTAAAAAATGAAATAAACTAGACACATCAGTAA
This sequence comes from Zanthoxylum bungeanum, assembly GCA_019454045.1. Lineage (NCBI taxonomy): Eukaryota > Viridiplantae > Streptophyta > Magnoliopsida > Sapindales > Rutaceae > Zanthoxylum > Zanthoxylum bungeanum. The sequence goes on from SKCR01049714.1 coordinate 85,888, forward strand.
AAATCTTAGCCCTTGTTTCTTAATTTTCAGATTAATTTCTTAATTTTTACTTACAATATTATGAGTACTCTTCCATTTTAGATATTTTGGTTGTGAGTGGAATACTTCATTTCTCTATTTGTTTTCTTATAAAGTTTTTATGATGTTTAAATATTATTTTATCTGAATTATTTGAAAGGATTTAATCACGCTTCGATTTCAGATAAATTTAATAGTTTAAGGACTTGGTGTGATTTTGTTAAATGCTGTTATGTTTTGAAATATTTTTGATAAATATGTTTTATAATGTTTTATACATGGAATTGACGAATTAATTGGAATTGACGGTTTCAGATGAGCCTATGCACACGACAAATAAAGATTTGGGGCTAAGGATGTCGATACGTAACACCCATAGACACATTGGTTCATATACAAATTTGGGACCAGAGACAATGATATGTAACGCCCATGGATCCTCAGTTTTAGTGTCATGGGGGACATCGTTACATAACGCCTCATGACACTAGTTAGGTGTTTAGGGGGACATCGATATGTAACGTCCCTGGACACCAGAGACCTGATTGAGTTGGTTTCCGGATTCGTCGAGATGAGTTGGGTTCTTGAAGAGAGAGATTATTTTATGATCAATTTTGTTGAGAAAATATTTTCATACGAGATTTTCAAAAGTTTAATTTTATAAAGATATAATTTTAAGAATAAAATTTACTAGAGTTTTACAGTGATGCTAGATTTCAATGAGTTTGAATTTCAGCCAAATGAATTTTATAGAAATAGTTTTCATGATGGTATGAGGTTTACACTTGATTTCATCAAAATTCAAATTTATGAACATTGTATATTTTTATGTTTTGTTATCTACTCACTGAGTATTTCAAAATACTCATCCTCCCCACCACAGTAGTTCCATTTTACATGATTTCTCAGAAGATGAGGTCGTGGAGCTGGATACTGTCTTACAGTTAGGGTGTCATGGGTCCATCCAGTCAAGTCTAGTTGGGGGGACCCGTTGTCTTTAAAGTCTTCTCCAGAACTCTAATGACTCTTCAAGTTCGTTGCTAACCTACAAAATTAATAAACGATTTGTTGACGGTGGATTTTGGTCTCAGGGTAATACGGGAATTTCACCTCCGAGGGAATCCTCCTTTAATAGTGAATTTGTTTGGTTATGGGGGACCGAAAGCAAATTTAGCGAGAGACAGATAAACACACCAATCGACAAAGAGATTTAACGTGGTTCGGTGGATCTTGGTCCGACCTACGTCCACGGTCAGAAACAGGATGCTACTTTTTATTACTCCAATACGTTTTTCAGATCTTTTTATGCTTTTACAAGTCAGAGCTTGATGATTCTGATCACTAATTTTTTAATGCCCTTTACACAACTCTGCCCTCCTATTTATAATAGTATAGAAATCATACTCCTATTTGCATAAGAAATCCTAGTTGAACTCAGTCTTCTCTTCTTGCAAGGATTCCTAGTCTAATATTGCCTTCTCTTTTCTTATTCCTTTTCGGATTCTGACTTCATTTCCTTGTGAGAGTAGGATAATTTGCTTATCTTATCCGCAAGAATAGGGTGTCATTATCTTTGAGCATATCTCGCTCGTCTGGTCGGTCTCCATGAGGTCGGTCATGATAGTCTTTTATGCTGAGAGTGTTTCTGCCGACTTTATAGTGCTCGTTCATCCGAACTAAAGTGGTCGGTCATCTATCATCAAGTGTTCGGTCTCTTACTGTATAGTGGCTGGGTCGGCTTTGATGATCTCAACCAGTCAGGGAATTACCATTCTGTCTTTGTCGTGCTGCCTTAAATATCATAGTGCCTGAAAACACCATCAACATCTGTCCCCTAGTTCTCGGTTCCAACGAGTGTGCAAGTTGGTGCCGGGAACTATATAAAGATGGCGTGCTGATTTGCTCTGTTGGAGGTCGGTCCGATGCTGAGAAATGTTTTGTCGCCCCTTTTCAAGCGTTTTGTCTTGAGACACGCAACAGTCACGTCTGTTTAAATGCCTATCAAATCATCTTTAGGGTTTCTTCTAAGTTCGACACTTGTCAAACATCCGTCATGCTCCCGCCAAAAGGAAAACGAATCGACCGTGTCGAGGCGTTTTTACAGTGCGCTGACCTCAAACGTCTGTTTAAATTTGGCAGACCTCTTTTGCAGTCGACACTTGGCGTTCATCCGGGTTCCCTCTTTTGATCCAAAGGTCACGAGCCCCCTGGTCATGACTATAAGAAGACGAGGCTTTCACTGTTCAATCTTTCTTCGTAATTTCTCCTTCTTTCCCGACAATATCTCTGTGAATCGCTCAAATTAGTGTTCTCGGAATTCAACTGTGGGCTCTTTTCTCCGCTGCGAACATAAGGAACGGGCAAACCGTACTGCACAATCTCCGGCTTTTGAGAAAAAACAAGTAAGTCTTCTGAACGATCTCTTCTCTTTTTGTGTTGTGAATCATGCTCTCTTTGCTGAATGTTGCTAGGGAACGACTTAAGGCTTTGTTGGATTTTGCTTTAGGGCGCTCTTTAGAACCCACCTGTTATTAGAAACCTGAGTAGTTTCTTAGTTATAGACTGACTTCCCCTTCCTTTTTTGTTTTCCGGATGTCAGGGATGTCTGGCAGCAGTTCCTCCCCTGAAAAGCCTGCTAAAACCTCAACTCCCCATGCTGAGGAGCTCTCCTCGGGCTCGGGGGCACCTAGTGTAGAAGACCTTGATACTACCCCTACTCCTTCTGAGATCGAACAAGATTCATATCATCAAAGGGTTCCTCGGAAGGATCCAGAGCCCGGTGATCTTGGCTCGTTTGCTCTGGATATGAACCGTCCTTCCAAAATAACTGAAAATGACCTTGCACTACTTCGACAGCGATATGATATTCCGATAGATATCGCTCTTGAAGTTCCCGGCCCGATGGATCGCGCTAGTCAACCTGACGAGGGAGGGTGGCACTTCTTCCTGCCTTTTTGAGTGTGGGCTACGCTGCCGATGCAACGTTTTTTGCTTGGATGCTGGCCGAGATGGAGATTGCCCCCTGTCAATTGAGTTTAAATAGTTGGAGGATTCTGGTCGGCATATATGTGGTTTGGCACCGGGCAGGTTTAGGTTCCTTCTTTGGAAGAGGTGAAGAGGTTATATCGTTTGAAGTCTAACCCAAAGACCCATTACGGTTGGTATTACCTCTCTGCTTATGAGAGTTCGTCCAACGTTGTCCAGAAAAACCCCGACTCTAACAAGAATTTCAAGGATCTTTGGTTCTGGGCTACTGGGGATTGGGGTCGGGTCCTGAGATCGTTTGAGGAGGACGTCTCGGTTCCGGACATCTTCAGGGCGGGAGGTTAGGAGTTTAATATCCCTCTTTTTTCTTATTCTCGTCTTTAGTTTCTTAGGTTTCTAACTTCTCTGATTCCTCCCAGCTTGTTGGCGGGATGCTCCCAAGGTTTCTCGTCAGGTCCGGAGGCGGGTATGTTGGGCTCGGGGGTATGCTGCCCACTGGAGGAAGTTGGTTAATGATGCGGCCTTTGTTGAGTCGGGCCTTACTCGGACTGTCCCTTCGGAGGCCTCGGGTCGGATAGGTAGATGTTTGCTGACTGTTTTAGTTTGACTTCTCTGTTTGTTTTATAATGTTTGATGTCTTTGTTATATGCTCGGGTCCTGATTTCCTTCTCCCCCCTTTTTTGTAGGCATGTCAAAGAGGCCGAAGTTTCTTGAGAAGTTGGCTGGTACTATGAAGAAGGCCGGTCATGTGGAAACGGGAACTTCCCGGGCACAGCCTGAACCTGGCGAGGCTGGGAGGGTATCTCAGGGGAAAGTTCAGCCGGCTGCTCGGGGTCTATCTTCTCCTGGTGTGCAGTCATCGGGGTCTGCTCGTCTCATCAGTCCGCCGAAGCCTTTTAGGAAAAGGAGGCGTCAATTTGGGGCCGAGGAGAGTTGGGGGGGGAGGAGGAGGAGCCTGTCCCGGGCAAGAAGAAAGATGTCCGTCGGGGGAAAAAATCTTCCGAGGGTTCTACTAAGAAGCGGAAAGGTTCCGTGATCCTCGGGGTGGATGACTAGGGAGAAGGCATCCGGGAGGCTACTTTCCATTTAGTGCCGGCTTTTAATGAATTGGCCGAGGTGATTCCCCTGGGGGAGGTTTCGAGATATGAGGATATCTCTCCTGAAGCTGTGGTGACCGAAATGAGCTCTCAAATGGCAAAGGTAGTTTTATTCTTCTTTTTTCTGATTTCGGTTCTCGGTCTTCTTCATCTCATATCTTGACTTTCTTTGTTTTCGTGCAGGCTACTTACCTCATGGCGAAGAATAAGGACCTCCTTCTGAGTCTATTGTCCGAGGGTGGTCAGGCCCAGAGACTTCAGAATCGCCTTACAGAAGTGGAGGCTAAACTGGCTGATCGGGAGGAGGTGATAAAGAACCTTGAGTCGACCGCAATTGAGAATTTCAAAACAAACAAAGCTCTTAAGGCTGCTGCCGCGTTGGAGCGAAAACTTGCCGACTCTGCTAGGGAGGATTTGAAGGCTGCCCAATCTGAGATCGGTGTTTTGAAAGCGAATGTGTCAAATGTTGAAACCAAATTGAAGGCCAACGATGAGCAAATGGCACGGGCTCGGGATGATCTTGAGAGGAAAGAGGCCGAGCTGGAGGAGAGAGAGGCCGATCTTGAGACCGAGAAGGAGGCCATCCGCCTTGAGGGGGTTGGTGACTGCGCTGAACTAATACCGATGGTACTGCCAGGTCTGAACATGGATCCTATCTACGCGGCCATCAGTTTCTGCAAGGGGGAGATCTCCGAGGAGGAGTTCCAGAAATGGCTCCCTCCTCCTTCCGAGGAGGTGATGGATCCCGACCCGATTTCGGTTGTTCCGGCTTCTGGGGCTTCCCAAGAAGGACGACCTGATGTTCCTGCCCCTGGTGAGGACTGCCTTGAGATCCCTCCTCCCATCCCTGAAGCAGAGGTCTCTCATGCTGCCGAGGTTGAAGCCGTAGTTCCTCCTCCCGAGGTCGAGCCGATCCTCCCGCTGTCTGAGCTGGCTGAGGAAGAAATTCCTGCCCCTGCGCGGGTTGAATGAGAAAGGGTAACCCGACCGGGCCCTGTGTACACTTAAACTTTTTGTAATAACAATTCAAACTGTATTTTGACATATATATATATATATATATATATATATATATATATATGTCTTTCTTATCTCTTTCTCTTTTTCTTTATGCTTCCTGTTATCCGAACACTTTGAGACCCTTCGAGGTTTAATCATGAGCCGGAGGGGCAATAACCCGACCCCGAGCTGAGTGAGACACTTGGCTCTGGGGGAATGTTACCTCCTCAATCCAAAGAAGACTGACTCGGTGGGACGTAACCCGACCCCGAGCCGAGTGAGATACTTGGCTCTGGGGGAATGTTACCTCCCCAGTCCAAAGAAACCGACTCGGTGGGACGTAACCCGACCCCGAGCTGAGTGAAAGACTTGGGCTCTGGGGGAATGTTATCTCCCCAATCCAAAGAAGGCTAACTCGGTGGGACGTAACCCGACCCCGAGCTGAGAAATGCACTTGGACTTGGGGGAATGTTACGTCCCCTGTCCGAAGGGCTGACTCGGTGGGATATAACCCGACCCCGAGCTGAATAACCAAGTAGCATCGGCGGAACGAAATCCAGCCCCGAGCCGACTAACCCCTGGGGTTTATTCAGAAGGGAAGTGAATCAACCTTTTGAAACCCTACCGAATCTGGCATGGGCGTCCCTCTGCCAGATCGGCGAAAAACAAAAACAAGATTCTGGAAAATAAAATTAAAAGGTGGGGGTGACTTAGCACCTATCCCAAAAACGTTTTTGCAAGCATAAACAACAACATGGATGCCTCAAAACAGCGTCCCGTCTGAGGTCTCCAAAACATAATTCTGAATCTTTCAATTCAGTGTCCCGGCGAACCAGGATTCGGATCAGAAGAGCGTTTGATTGGTAAGGGCACATCCTCTACACGTCGGTCACTGGGGAGCCTGTGTATTGTATGAGGGCTCCTCCTTACCCCGCTGGAGTAGGCACACGCTACAGGGGCACAACGCATCCCCGTGCTGCGTCTCTCGCGGATCCGGATGATGAATGGATCAAAGAGTGTCCGGGATACTAAGGGCACATTCCTCCTTAGGTCCGGCATCACTGGAGCTAGCAATCGTCACGGGGGCATCATTATCCCCCGTGCTATGCTTTCCCATGGATCCATTACATCGGGTAAGTGAGGATCAAAGAGTGTTCGACACATTAAGGTATATTCCTCCTTATGTTCGGTAACACTGGAGTAAGCAATCGCCACGGGGGTATCATCCCTCCCCGTGCTATGCTTCTCACGGATCCTATGCATCGAGTATGTCCCTGAGGACCCCGAGCCAAGAGAGATACTTGGTTCTGGGGGAATGTCTCGTCCCCAGACCAATGAGCATGACTCGGTGGGACGTAACCCGACCCCGAGCCGAAAAAGGCACTTGGACCTGGGGGAATGTTACGTCCCCAGTCCGAAGGGCTGACTCGGTGGGACATACCCCGACCCCGAGCTGAAAAAGGCACTTGGACCTGGGGGAATGGGAATGTTACATCCCCAGTCCGAATGGCTGACTCGGTGGGACATACCCCGACCCCGAGCTGAAAAAGGCACTTGGACCTGGGGGAATGTTACGTCCCCAGTCCGAAGGGCTGACTCGGTGGGACGTCCCCCGACCCCGAGTTAAAAAGGCATTTGGAACTGGGGGATGTTACGTCCCCAGTCCGAAGGGCTGACTCGGTGGGACGTACCCCGACCCCGAGCCAGACGACCTCGGCGGAATAAGATCCAGCCCCGAGTGTTTGGAACATTAAAGGCATATTTCTCCTTATGTTTTGGATTGTTGCATTGAGTATGTCCCCGGAGTTCTTTGAATATGGTTTTGCAAATTTATTTTTTTTTATTTATTTTTTTTTTTAGAAGAGCGGGTAAAAAAAAAGAAGTTTTTTATTTATACTCGGGGACATACTGCCCTTCTTACAACTCTCTGTGGGTCATTTGAGAGAGGCTCTGTATTTGAATTCCTGTCCCTTATTTGTTTGCCGTAAGCAGATAGCAGGAATGGGAAGTTTACTGGAAGTATTTTCTCAACATCTCAGCGTTCCATGGCTTTTTTAATCTCGTGCCGTCCAGCCGTTCTAGGATGTACACTCCTGGCTTCACCACTTTTACCACCTTGTAGGGCCCTTCCCATTTGGCACCCAGGGAGCCTTCCTCTGGCTTTCGAGTATTTAGGGTGACCTTTCTTAGTATCAGGTCGCCTGGGATGAAGGTGCGTGCTCGAATCCTTTTATTGTAGAAGCGGGCCATCCTTTGTTGGTATATTGTTGTTTTCATGGCCGACCTTTCTCTCTTCTCTTCGATCAGGTCGAGGTGGTTTCTGATAAGTCCTTCATTCTGCTTACTCTCGTAGTGCTGAACCCTGTGGGAGGTCACCCCAATTTCTGTCGGGACGACAGCTTCATATCCTTATGCTAAGGAGAACGGGGTTTCTCCCGTGGAGTCCGTATAGGTTGTCCGGTGCGCCCATAGTACTTCCGGTAGTTCCTCGACCCATAGGCCTTTGCTGGATCCGAGCCGAGCTTTCAGGTTAGCCTTGATGGTTTTGTTTGTCGCCTCGACTTGTCCGTTTGACTTGGGATGGGCTGGCGTGGTGAACCTTAGGGCGATCTGGAGATCCTCGCAAAGTTTTCTGAAACCTTTGCTGTCAAACTGCTTCCCGTTGTCAGTGATGACGGCTCGGGGGATCCCGAATCGGCAGACGATATTTTTCTCAGGAACTCAGTGGCTTTTTCTCCGTTATAGTGGATAATGGCTCTGCCTCCACCCATTTGGTGAAATAGTCTATGGCCACGATGGCATATTTTGCCTGCCCTTTCCCTTGTGGCATCGGGCCAATGATGTCTAGTCCCCACTGGGCGAACGGCCAGGGACTGAGCAGTGTAGTCAACTGTTCGGCTGGTTGGTGGTGGAGATTTGCGTTTTTCTGACATCCTTCGCACTTGCGGGCCACTTCTATGCCATTGGTGCATGGTCGGCCAGTAGAAACCTTGTCTTAGGGCTTTGAAAGCAATTGAGCGACCTCCGGCGTGGCTCCCCGCAGATGCCCGTGTGTATCTCCCTGAGTACATAATTTGCCTCTTCTTCTGCTAGAAATCTTAAGAGGGGGACTGAGTAACCTCTTCGATAAAGTACCCCGTCGATTAGGGAGAATTTAGTGCTCTTGTATCTTAACTTTCTGGCCTCCGTTTTGTCTTCTGGTGTTTCTCCTGTTTCCAGATATTCTCTGATAGGTTGCATCCATGATGCTTGATTTCTTTATCTAGAACTTCTACTTTATATTCTCCTACGCTCCTTTCCCGGGATGTAAATCAAAGGGATTTTATCCTGGGTGCTCGGCTTTTGTTGAAGAGGCGAGCCGTGCCAGGGAGTATGCCTCACAATTGTCCTCTCGGGGGATTTGTTCGAAGCGTACATCCCCCATCTTCCCGGTTAACTTTCGTACTTCGGTCAGATAGGCCATCATGCTAGGCTCTTTTTGCTTGAAATGCTCCTTTTAGTTGCTGAATAGCTAACTGCGAGTCACTCTTTATTACCACATCTCGGATCCCTAGCCCGTGCATAGTCTCAAACCGCCCAGTATTGCTTCATATTCTGCTTCATTGTTGGTCGCTATGAAAGCGAATTTCAGGCGAGTAGGGTTTCTTCTCCTATGCCGCTTTTTAGGATGATTCCGCGCCATTGCCTTGTGTGCTGGCCGAACCGTCTACGGACATTTCCCATTTGTCCTCGTCTATAGCTAGGGTCTGGGGGTCGGTACATTCAGCGACAAAATCTGCCAAGGCTTGTCCCTTTACTGCTGCTCTTGGGAGGTAGGTGATGTCATGTTCACTTAGTTCTACCGACCACTTTACTAATCTGCCGGAAACCTCTGGCCGCTGCAGAATTTATTTTAAGGGGTGATCAGTGTAGACCTTGATAGGATGGGCCTGGAAGTAAGGCCGTAGTTTCCGAGCTGCCGTGATCAATGAAATGGGCGACCAGTTCATGTATCAGATATGGTTTTCGGCGTCGAGGAGGGCTTTGCTGATGTAGTAAACCGGTTTTGGGACCTTGTCGGTTTCTTGTATTAGTACTGAACTTACTGGCCCGATCCGAAACG
>SKCR01049715.1:0-54753 GCA_019454045.1 Zanthoxylum bungeanum
CAGTAGAGGCATAAGGTAAAAAATTTAATTTCATTTTAATTAAAAATATATCTAAAGTCAAATTATGGTTTGTAATCGCTTAATTGGTCGGTTCAGTTATACAAATCTCATAATCTTAACTAAACCGAAAAACCGAAACATTTATAAAACTTAATCGAAAAAATCGATTTAATCACAATAACCGAACCATTATAAAAAATTTGGTCGGAGCGGTTCAGTTAATCGGTTAAAATCGATTAATGCACACTCATAAAGCTCCATAGTGTAAAAAGCCAGTGACTTATCATGATATGTGATGGGAAATTTCTGAGACCACGGGGCCATGTCTCGGGAATTAACTGAGGTATGCCTAAGCTAGTCCAGACACCTCGTCTATCCAAAAAAAAAAAATTGCGATGTGATTGCATTTTTATTGGTGTGTCCATTAGAGTAAAGCATATATTGATTGATTCATAATATAAAATTTGATGTGATTTGAAAATCGAGAAAGACCTTTATCTCTCAGAGATGATGTATCTGGTTATTTCTGGGACCCATTAGGCTCACTGGCTTTGAGATTCTCGAGATCTAATATTATTTTTTATATATATAGGAGTCATTGGCTATAATATAATATTATAATATAAAAAATTTGAAGTCATTATCCATTAATTATTTAGGAACTATAATAAATAAAATCTGAAAAATATAGGTGGACGTCTCACCCCTATTAGCTAGGGGTGATCACGATTTCGGGTCAAACTGTAACCACACCCCAACCGTACCGGCCCAAACCGCACTGTGCGGTTTGAAAAAAAAATTAAAAATGATTCCGGGTCAATCTGAACTGAACCGCAAATTTCGGGTCGGTGTGCGGTTTTGACCCAACCGCGACCCGAACCGCCCAAAACCATAAATTTTGACTCAAACCGCGACCCGAACCGCCTAAACCGCCGACCCGCATTCAAATTAGATTATTTTTTATATTTTTCTTCTTCTTTAACCATGAAATTTAAGATATTTAATGATCATATGACAATATGCAATGTATAAATGAAAATTATGTATTTTTTCTCTTTAATTATTATGTGAAAACACACAAAATAATTTCTCAAACCGCCAGCCCGCGCGGTTTGAAGTGGAAAACAAAAAAACCGACCCGAAACGCACTGCGAACAAGTTACTATGCCCTGTTCCGCAAAATGATCGAGGAGGAACGCTGAGGTAGTGCACTTTTTCCTTGACGGAAAGTAGCGGCATTTTGTTGATACTAAAATATGAAATTGATACTGAGGTACAAGTGAGGCTCCAAAAATGTTTCCGCGGGGGGCATTCTCCAGTTCTCTTTAGGAAGACAACAGTCAAACTTGACCAGGCGGAACTAAGATTTTGGTCTAAAATAAAATTTAATTTAAATTTTACTAATATCTTTACGTGAAATTGCACAGTATAGGAATGAAATTGTAATCATATAGAGAGAGAGAGAGAAAAGATTCAAATATTTAAGTGGTTGGGTAAATTTTATTATTGTATAATTGTAAATTTTATTATATAAGATTAAGTATCTTCATTGCATGGGCAAATTAAGTGGGAAATGATTCTAAAGCAAGTGCCAGAATAGAAAAAGAACATCACCACTGACTCACCATTAACATCATATAATTATAATCATCACATTTAAAGCTACTTTAACTCTCTAATTACCACAGTACTTTTTTTGTTTTTGGGGTCATATTCTACTTAATATAATAAATAAAATATTTTTCTACTTTTTACACAAACAACGAGCGTGGCCTCCATTAATTTCTCTCTCGAGCCGAGTCCCAGCTTCTTTTTTTTAGAGCATCTGGAAAATTGCAGAAAACAGGAAGACCAATATTTGACTTGCTAGTAGCCCTACCTCCACCTTCATTTCCACCCAACAAATCAACACAACATTAAAATCATTTCACTATAAATTTATATGTGCATGGCTAAATGTATCAAAATATTTAATAGGAAATTTTTAATAAAATATTTTAGGGAAATTATCAACACCCGCTACCTGGTTCACATGGCTTGAAGCGGGTAGAGGCCGTATAGTTGCAGAATCAACTTCACCGGTAGGTAGAGGAACGGCAGGGTTACTGTTAATAAACGGAATTCCGCCACCTATTTCCGTCACCGTCACCGGAGAAGTAGCAGCACTCATGGGTGAAGGGCTTGGGGAAGAAGAAGCCGCTTGCCGTGGACGGAAAGTCCACGGATATGCCGGTGAAGATGAAACAACGGCTCCTGAAGCCGGTGTTGGAGCAGACATCATCGGAGGTTTTGCCGGCGAAGGGCTTGGCGATGGAATTAAAGAGACGGCAGAGACTTTTATGGAGAGCCGGCTTTGTGAGTTGCTTTTGCATGTTTTGAAAGAGCCGTTGTTGAATGTGAAGTAGAAAAATCCAGGGCGTGATGGGTGCCACTAATTAAATATTTTGAATACATTATCAGAAATTAAAAAATGTTAGTGACAATTTTCAAATTACCCATTCAGAGAAATATGTTTTCGAATCTTGAAGAGCCGTGAAATTCTGTTTAATCATTTTTCATAAACAGTACCATTAAATTTTGATACATTTTTTTTTAAAATCAGAAACAAGATTAGAAGCTAGTAGCTAGTTACCTTATAGGAGGTGGAGTTGGGCTTGGTGAGAAGAGAAGCTTGAGTGAAATTGCAAAGATTGAATGCATTCTTGTTCTTGAAAATGTAGAGGTTGTAGTTATACTTGTGTTTGAAAACTGGAAAAAAAAAAAAAAAAAAGTTAAAAACAATGCATGTTAATTAGTGTAATTGGTATAGCTAATAATATATATATATTTTTTTATTATTTTGAGATTACTTACTGATTGTGTCTCCTATATGAACATTAGGGTTCTTCCATTCTGAGACTCCATCAACAAAAATTGTTGAAGACACAGCTTGTAATAGTGAGAAGAGAAAGAAAATTAAAAAGATTATAAGCATGGATGAAAGTTTAAGCTTCATGGACTCAAATAATGCCTAATGAAGTGGAAAGATGAAGAGGGATTGATTAAATTGGTAGGGTTTTTAGCTTTTTGAGCATTTAATTGTGGAGCTTTGGTAAAGCTTTAAAAGAGAGAGACATGAGGATTTTGAAAAATGTGCATGTTAGTTTTTGTTTTTAAGGGAGGCTGTGTAAATTGTCAGATTTTGTTCCAATGGAGGACAGACAATGGATGTGAGAGATTGTGTTGTGTGTGATTTTATTTATTTAAAACAGTAAAGGTGGAATTATTTTGTTTAGAATCTCTTTATTTTTTTTAAATATATGAAGGGAATTGAGTTAATATTTACAATGATTAAAAAAAAAAAATTGATAAAAGATGATGGGGTTATTATTCTAAAATGATTAGCTAGTACTTTGTGATTAACACTCTGCAGTCTTTATTTACATTAATTTTCAATTTAAATTAGGTGGATGTGGATGTGGGGAATATATGTACTAAATTCATCCACATTCATAAAATATCAAACATGTATTGTTATTTGAAGGATTTTTAGGGAAATACAGTCTCAATTTTATTTCTTCAGGAGATTTAAAAAAAAAAAAAAAAAAAAAACTTTGTGGTATTGAAACCAGAAATTTGTCTATAATAAAAAATATTCAATAAGAGACTTAGGAAAAAAAATTGCAAAAGCATTTGAATGATCATCCATATTAATTATTTTAACTACAACTTGTACCCAAAAAATTAGAATTTCTCCTATAACTCCGGTTGCGGCTAAATAATTTAGTATTGCGATGGTCTAGTTCATCTAATAGAATGAATAATACACACATCATAATAAAAAAGTATAACATATTGATACAATGATCATGAATTTGTATCTCCCTGATCCAGAGTTCTTTTGAAAATGATTGCAAAATTAAATTAGATCTTGGAGCTTTTTGTGATGGAATAATATTATTGATCGCGATTTTATATAACACGCAAGTAGTGCACGTATCGCACGAGTAATATAAAAATATTGATCTCACATATAATTATTATTATTGTCTAATGTTAATATCTTATCAATCCTAACATTATTTAGACTAGTGTTTATGAATATATGATTATTAATTAAGGAAAGTAAAGTAAAAGGAAAGCAAACAATAAACACGAGAAAATATCAAAATAAGAAAAATCTAAGATCACAATTTTCCCACAATATTCCCTTAAATTAATCTCATATATTTATAATTGATCAACTATGATGAATTATTAACCTAGAACACGAAGTTATCTACAAGCTTCTTCTGATAGTCAGTTTGAAACATCTAACTTAATTTAATTACCTATATTCCTATTATAATTAAGTAAAATTAAACTCATTAAGAACATGTTCTATATTGGCTACGCATATCTTGTAAATATATTTTCATATCCTGCACGAAAATCTATTTATTATGAACTATGATCATGCGTTATCAAAATGATTAGAATATATATCATTTATTGATTAGACGATGTTATCGGAACCACCTATACATAATGTTAAAGAAAAGGGACCCTCGAGCACGGCTTTAATACAAACACAGGGCTCGATACTCAATGGGAACAGCTTTGGTACAAATTGCAACTTTCGAAGTGGGCCAATTTCCTGAGCAAAATGTAAAAGACAAGTACTAAAACACAAAGGAATGGCAACAAAAGTGCTTCCGAAAAGCAACCATGAAAACGATTTAATATTTGAAAAAGAAGAAGAAGAAGAAGAAAGAGTGAAGTGAATAAAACGATAATCTTTCATTTTGAATAACAGCAGATTCAAGTTGATTCTTGGCAATCACCAATGGCAAAAATGATAAGTGTGGTTTATACCCGCTTATTTCTGCATTTGTAACTTACTATTTTGTTAGTTTCCATATCATTTAATGTCTTTTGTAGTTTATTTTATATCTTATTTGTAGGAAGCATTGATACATGGATCTTGAGACATTTATACGTGTTTGGGGACCATACGGATGCATCGGACACGCACGGGAGCATCGGAAGTAAGACGCAGCACTAGTGAAGGAAATCATCACTGGCGCTGCGGCGCCCAAAGTCTTAGCGACGCGGCGCCTGAAGGCGTCCCATACAAAATCCAAGGACTTTAGCGCCGCGGCACCTGCAAGCCTCACGATCCCATACATATTTCCGAGAGAATGGCGCCGCGGCGCCAATTGACCAGGTGTCGCGGCGCTGCGGAACACGCACGTGCTCCAGAAACATAAATTTAAGGTTTTTAAGATACCCAACGACTCCAAGGCTCCATTATAAATACATTAGTTCGTCCAAGACTCAAGGAGGATGCTAATACACAGTACAAAATACATATTTTAGAGAGATCCAAGGAGGAAGATTGAAGAGTAACAATAGGAGACAAAGACGGTGACGTCCGAAGAGGAAGAGATTCAATTCGGATTTTATCTTCTTATTTCTTTCTTAGAACTCTAATGATTTCCATTAGATTCATGACTTGTTTATCATTGTTTTTATATTAGTCATGAACTAAACTCCTTAATTCTGGAGAATGGTGTAACTGATGCTTGAACCTTGTAATTGTTTGTCAATTTTGTTATGAAGTTTTATTCAGTTTATTTGTATTCTCTTGAGTTTAATGTCTTGTGTTTGCTGGCCACAAATATGATGATATATGTTTGAAATCTATCACTCGAGAGAGTGGATTTTGAATAGATCTAGAGAATATAACCTAAGAGTTTTATAGAGTTCGAGAGAATATATAAGTTCCTTTGAAGTCGTTAATATAGAATCACAAAGCGTAATGAGTCATTTACTATTAGATTTTTATAGAGATATCGAAGTCTGTAGTTGATGATATTTTCACTGATACTCGAGAGAGGAAGATGATAATTTCGGAGTCTTGACTTATAAACAATATAACTGAACAATGATTAATTGGCATGACAGATACATAGGCGACACCTAGGTGAAATCAGGATCTAGAATCTCTATTGTATTAGTTCCTCTTATATAATTATTTTTATATTTATTTATTAAAATCTTTATTATTTGTTTTCTAAATAAAGTTGGTATTATCAATTAGTGCGAGTCAACGCAATCACTGTGGGTTCGACACTCTAAACTCATTTATACTAAAACTTGACACCGTACACTTACGGTACGATATAAAATATCACAACAAAAAACTTAAATGAAAAACTGGTTTTCAGTGACAAAAACTTATAGCTTACTTAACAAACAAAAGCTCAAATTAATTACAAATTATATTTCAAGATTGCAACAGCTTCTAGCAAATATTCACAGGGCAAAGCCTGGATTTTAGTATAAATAGGTCATTAATTACCGATCTATTTTGCCAAGAGTCGATACAAGTCATCGACACATAAATACAGTATACCAATCCAGATTCATTTGTTTTCCGAAAAATATAATATCCCTAACTACATTGATCTACTTTTGTCATCGTACCTACCCTTTACCTCCAGTCCACTGATGCAGGCCTCTTTCTTTCTTTTTTTTTTTTTTAAAAAAAATAATAATAAGAAAGTTTGCTTCCTAATTTTCATCTTTATATCAAGAACCATCATAGCTCTGCAACAATCACTGAGTTGATATTACTAATTTTGAAATTAGATTTTCTTTAAAATGACATTGCTGCCCGCCATGCTTTTATCTCTGACAGAGAAAGGTGTTCCTATTCCATCATACCTCAAGCAAACATAATCTACCACTCAGTGGAGCTAACTCTCCGAAAAACACGAGGTGGTCTTTTCTTCTCAACAACTGGAATGACTTTTTCCATGAGCTGCAGGATAAAACAAGATGAAAAGCAATAATTAATTTACTTTGAACAACCCTAGCAGTTTGCATTAATGTGAGCTTTTTTACTTTGCAATAATACATTCTACATTTGTTTTATCTATGATTTACGACAATACTATATTACCAATATTTTAACCAACACTGTCAATTTCATAAAACCACCAGCAGATGTATCCACTAGGAAAGATAGCTTGATTGAAAAAGCAGGTGTCGAGATTGAAACAAGCAATTTAGTGTATCATTTACATTATTGATTCAAGGATGATATTCAAAAAACAGTGATAAAATGCAATTAGATTACCCAAAACAATTTCCAAGATGAAAATGCATCAATTCTAAATTTGATAGAAGGGCAGACAGAGTTCTTACCTGCTTATACCTCTCCTTAGTCCTCTCAGCCTGCACAGGAGTAAATTTTGTTAGCCAAGAAAAATGAAAAATCCAGAGCCCAAAAATAACTTGAAGAGTGGCAACACAAATTAGTACAATCTTAAACATAAACTAGTCCGATAAAAGGCTTGCAAGTCGAAGAAATAACAGAGCATTCTTCTCCAATAAGCATTCATATTAACAAAATTGGATGTAAATAAGCCTCCTAAACATCAGCAAACTAATGGAACACAAGCCAGTGCACACATAATTTTTCAAAGATATCACTATTCACTTATAAAGACAAAATGCTGCAAAAGGGTAAATTGAAGTTAAGCAGTCATTGCTTGTAAACTGTCAAAAATTATTCGTCGAATTCAATAAAGAATAAAGGTTGGAAAGTACAGCAAGAGGATGACAAAAGTTAAAAGTGATCTCTGAGCAATTACTATCATCAATAACTTTCTTCAATTCTTAGTTCCAAATTCCCTCACACAGCATCCATCCTCAGCAACAAGACTAGTGAGTTTTACAACAATTCTTGTCATGCCTGATTTATATGACAACTTTGAACTTACTGGCCAGTGGCTTTATCTTAAGGATGTCCATATGAAGTCTGTAACCGGTGTGGAAACAGTTTATATATAACATGTAAGCATTTTTTTAGGAAGCAGGCCTGCAGCGCTACAACTATAACCATAGGTTGTACTTCGAAAAGTCCATAGATATACATACATATTCCCTAAGAAAATTAACTTATTAATTTGTGCATCAAGAACAGAAAAAGAAAATAGTTGTATACAGGAATGGCTCCTTCAACCCCCTAATAGTAAAGCAAAATAAAACTTCCATGGAATTGGGATACTAAGGTCAAAATTTAAGATGGTCAGACAGTTAAAATTCCAATTTTCAATTACTTAGTAGACTTAGCAGAAGCACAAAACATAATCAATGACTGCAAAGTTTTTGCTGTTTTTTTTATATAGCTAACAACATTGTTGTTTGGATTAGCATTGACAGTTTACGAATTAAATCACCTCATATTTCACTTCTTAGCTTGTGCAGTTGTGCTATTTATAACATAACAGAATTTCACAAGTCAGCCCAAGCATAACAATAAATTCCAAAAATATACAATCAACAGGACCTAGAACATCAAGAAAAGATATCATATTCAGAATCTATCACACATACCATAGTCGAAAAAACCATATCATTTTAAGTTTAGGCATTTAATACTTGAATACATCTTTTTCATATCTTTACACAGAAGATTGTTACCTTGAGACACAGGCATATAAAACTTGCATACTAAGCATGCTTGCTAGATGTTATAAACTCTTTTCAGTAGGTAACTAATCTAATTATTACCTGCTCTTTCAAAAGCTGCTCGTTTTCTTCCTCTAGCTTCACTGCCAATGACTCTAATTCCACTTGATAAGCCTGCAAAAAACCCCCAAAAATCCCAAACCCACCAATCAATTAACTAAACAATTAGGGTATGTTCGGAATTGAGTTGCAATCACACAACTACTATAAAATGAAATCACTAACAGTCAAGTACAAGTGGATAGGTGATTGTCAAAGAACAGAATTTGTGACCTGTTTCCTTTCCCTGGACCTGGCAGCGGACTCTCTGTTCTTGATCATCCTCCGTTGCCGCTGCTGTGCCGCCATATCCAAAGGCTCCAACATCACCCTCCCTCTCTTCCCTCTCCCACCAACCAATTCAGCTCCATTTCCAAACCCCACAATCGACCCTTCAACCTGAAACGAACTCACAGGCGGTGGCTGATCAAACGCATAAACTCCACCACTCAAACGCTCAGTAACAGTCGTAACAGCTTTAACATCCACGTCAGAAGCCGCCGCAGCGGCATCCTCAACAGCCCCCGCCTTCGCCAAAAAATCCTCCAACGTCATCATCTCATCCACCGCCTCTTCCTTCATCTCCTTCTTCTCCCCCGACACGATCTCCCTCCACACGTCGTCCGCACTCCTCATCGCCTCCACCGACACAGCGCCATTCTGGTCGTTCGCGTTCGTCTCGACCAGCGTGAATTGCGCGTCGAGGAGAGTGGAGTCCGTCGTCGACGCAGTCGTCGTGTTGTACACGTTCCTTAAAATGCCGTCCACCGTCATTGCTGAAGCGAAATTCGACGCGTCAGTTAATATTTGCTGCTGCTGAGGTTTTGTAGAAGAAGAGGATGATCGTTTTGAATGATCCGAATTCCGAGCATTTGAAGATTTCGTGATTTTAGAGGACGCCATTTTAGGGCTAATCCTCGGAGATTCTCTCTATAATTTTTCTTGTTCTGTTTTAATTTCTTTTTTAAAAAAAAAAAAAGTAAACTTTTAGGGTTTTGGGAATTTGAATTTTTTTTTTTTTTTTTTTTGATTTTAGGGATGGTTGTTATTCCGTTGGGATCATAGGTTGAGTTGAGTGAGTTAGAGAAAAGCGCGTGGGTTTTCGTTTCGCTTTGAGCGGGGAAGGGGAATGTTAAAATTACGGACGTTTACGTAGGCTGTGACGATATTTGGAGAGGAGAATCAAACCGTCTATTTGGTAGTTAAGAAATTTTGATTTTAGCACCCGATTTTTTCGCCTGTTACCAAGTGTGTCATGAAAAGTGTGGGCCATGTAGAAGGATGTCTCTCCTGCAGCTGCAAGGATCTCAATCAGAAAATCCTGATTCCCCTCGATTTGACTTGATCTTAATGGACTGCCAAGTAAGCAATCAAGTCTCACTCTTATGCCGCTGATATTAAATTCAATATAATAATGCTAGTTTCTTTTTTTAAATCTTTTAAACCGACATCTAAACCACATCTTAAAATTTTCGACTGTCCCAGACTCTTATAAGAAACGTACTCCCTGAATTCGAACACATTACCTCAAGATGAGATCTTAAGCTCTACACTACATAACCACGCCCCTCAGAACATAATAATGCTAGTTGTGAACACATTTTACCACCAAATTTTTATCTTTTTAAAAATATAATTTCTCCAACCTCATTTCTTTATGTTCCAACGGATATTTGAGAAATATTTTATGTCCCACTTTGAAAATAAAAAGACATTAAATTTGATAAATTTTGATCCATCTCATCTTATTGCCAACCTTACGAGTATGAAAATGAGTTTATTTTTCACCTCATATAAGTAATGTTAAGTTGTCAAATTATAATAAAAGATTAAATACAGAAATAAAATCACATATATGTATTCAGAATATAAATGAGATTATTCTCATTTAAATTTAAAATTTTGAATGTACAATTTATTTTTGAATTCCTATATTAGATAAAAGCTTTCTTAATATTATGTAGCCTAAAAATCAGTTGAGAGAAAATGAAGATCAAAACTTGGCAAGGTGGCAATGATTGTTGAATAATTAATAATGGACATGGTTATTTCAGTTTAAATTTTTGACATAAATCTAAATATTAAAATATAGCCATTAATTTAAGCTAATCTATTGATAAATATTTAGAATCAAAATAGTATTAACATTCATTCAATACTTGTCATAAAATTCGATAGTCCTTAAATCATTGACGTAATATTTTGTGTCGCGATTATATATTATTATGATAAGAAAAATGATATATAACCGACTTAAACCCTACGCAAGCTCTACAAGCTACAAAAAATATTAAAAAAAATTTTAAAAATCGATAATTTAATCATTTTTATCATTTTTAATAGTTAATTGGGTTGAAATAAGGTTTAAATTAAAATTATCACTAGAAGTTCGGAAAGAATACATAGTCCACACCCGGCAATAATTGTTTGCATAGTGTCTCATTTAAAAAAACACAAACGCTTGTTCAACGTGGTAACAAGAGTTGTCGTTGAGTATCAATACTGCTGTTGGGATCATGAATAATAATAATAATACATCTGGAAATTCAATTTTATTAAATAAGTTTTATCTATTTTGTGTGTGAATTTTTCACAGCTCAGCTGTAAAAATAGAAACTAAACTAACAAACTAAAATTGTTTTTTATTCTAGTACACATTTGAAACTAAAATAGTCAACATAATTAACAACTTACCTAATTAATTATTGATGTGATTAATAAGAGAAATTTATATAAGCCATATTACATATATTCGGTTAATAAATATATGTAATGTATTAATCAATAATTTTTTTTCCATTATTATTAATTAATTAATTAATATACCAAGTCTAATGTGCATATGTCTCTCGCAAGTCTTTGCTTATGATAAATTATAATAATAAACTTCAGGGTCCATCTAAAGTGCATTTAAACATGTAATTTTTATCATTAAATATGTAAAATAATTATGAAATTTTTTAAAACATGAAATGAAATTAGTTGATATATTTTACATGTTTAATAGTTGAATAGTTGAGTAGTTGAGTAATGAGTACTTAAAGTTTTACTAATTCTCTAACTGTAGTTACAATAATTTACTGTAGATTACTGTAGTTACAGTAAGGGAATTTATAAAACTTGAAGTAAAAGTGTCGATGAGTATTTTTTTTTGTTAATAGTTTAGTGGCCCATGAACCAAAACCCGAAGCTCGAGTTCACTCACTTCACTCCTGCGATATTCCTTCGTCGGCAAATCATGCGGTTGCCGGCAACGAGGACCGGCAGAGGTATGGGCATCGCCGCCATGTCATATATAATAATAGACTACCTGCGCCACCTGTCTCTGACGTGGCACGCGCGCTTGCAGCCGATGCTCTGGACCGTGCTGGCTCTGATCGCCATCACACGTGTCCCCTCATACAGGCACTGTAACGCCGAGTTCCGAGCAGCAATTCCGTTCGTGGGTTCAATGATTTTCATGCTCTCTGCTCTTCTCTTCGAGGCTCTCTCCGTTCGCTTCGTTACTGCAGTGCTTGGCCTTGATTGGCACAGGTAAGTGTACATGAAGATATAATTTTTTGTTTTTTGTTTTTGTTTTTTCTACTTTTGGATCTATTGATGGGATTCAGTAGAACATAATCACTTGTTGTTAAATGTAAGCAAGTGCTTTAGCTGTCGTGCTTTCAAAATCAAACAAAAGCTCAACAAGTAGAAATATACCCGAGACTTGTAATGAATTGGGAATTTGTGTGTATTAATTGCAGATAAATCTTATTCGGGTTGACTTAGGTTTGTGTTGTTTGGAAGTTCAGATGTTATTTTGTTTAATACTTATGGTTATGGTTCATCTTAAATTCGTTGTTACTGATGGATATTGTTCAGATTGTCCTGTGTAACATTATCTATTACTGGTGATTTGTGTCGTCTGTAGATGAGGTGATTCATGAACTTGTTAATCGATGTCTTAAGTGATGTATCATATTGATCATTTAAAGATTGATGACATTAAGAGGTGTCGAATGAAGTTTTTTCACCCTGTATTTCCAATATCTGTACTTTATGATACTGAGATAAGGAACTTCCGAACTTGAAACGGGTTCCAGTTTAAACCATTATTCACCAAAGTATTCCTAGCCTTTAATGAGCTATGGTTCAATGCGGTGTACTTTGCTTCCGAGAGAGACTGTGAATTGTAATGAAGCATGTGGCAATGAGTTGTTGAAATGTGGGCATGCTTGTGTTTTCAGATATTAGAATATGATGGAAAGATCAATATGTCTGCCTGTCTGGCACTGGCCGGCTTTTATGGCCCTGTATCATTCTACTTGTTTACTTAACTCGATGCAATGATTATCACATTTTCTAGAATATAAACCGCAAATTCATCAAGTTTTTAGGACTTCTTTTCTCTTAGGAAGTGTATCTTTGATACATTTGTCTTTTTTCATCTTGTAAATTCCTTATCATTCACGAAGTTTATTGTAACTAGCGACTTAGGAACTTACCAGATCATATTGTGATATAAAACAATTACTGTCATTAAAGAAATTTTACCAGTAGTTTTTTTTTCCTTTTTTCTTAACTTTTTCATCTTTCAAATTCCATAATTATTGGTGAACTTCCTTTTAATTGATGACTACGGAACTTAACGTTTTCTTAATTGTCAAATCTTCATAGCTTTTACGATGTATTCATCCCAAACCATATGAAACAATTATAACCTTACTCTGGTGTTGTTTGAGATGTAATGTTCACATAAATTATCTTCAGCATATCAAGGTCTTTCTACTTATCTTGAGAGGATACATTTCAGTTTTTATAATATTCATTTATGAGTATCACCTATGCCCTAAAAACAGGATTTCTGATTGGCTTGGCAATATGCAACAGTGAGACGGATCCTCTTCCTGATACTGGTCAGTGGTTGCTCCTGGCATTAAATGAGAAGCTTCCTGTGACAATAGTTGAAATATTAAGAGCTCGTATCATCGGGCTGCACCACTTTCTGATGTTATTCATGATGCTGGCTTTCTCTGTACTATTCGACTCTGTAGAAGCTCCTGGCCTTGGGCTTGGTGCAAGGTATATGTTCACTATGGCAGTCGGCCGGCTCCTTAGGGCCATAACATTTGTATCTACCATTCTGCCTTCAGCCCGGCCCTGGTGCGCTTCAGCAAGGTTTAGAGTCCCCACATACCCTCATTATTGGGCACAGAAATATTATGTCCCTTATGCTTCACAGCTTCAGATGCTGGTGCTATTCGTCAGATAATAAATCAGGATATTGCTTATGGTATGTGTTTCCTGGAATTCCATTTGCTTTGTCAATTTTGTTGTCTGGATTTTGTGAACCCCAATTGGATGTGGGGAGTGGTCACTTAAACTTGGTTTTGTGTTTGGACTCTCTAGGAATTTGTTTATGAAGGATGGTCAATGGCCCTTTTGATAACTCACCAATAATTTAACTAATAAAAGCAGATTGTTCAGATTTATCTAGTCATGCTAGTTTCTTCTCATTGCAGGTGAGATGTATGTTCTGTACTAATACAATCAAGTTATGGTTGTGGCATTGCTGAATGAAAGAGAGAAAAGAATCCAAATTGCTCTTTTCTAGATAGACTAGATTTTACTAATGAAATATCACAGTACCTATCTTATCTGAGTTATTTGTTCTTCAATATCAAATGCCATCCTAAAATCCTCTTAACACCTCAATTTGCCTTTCCAGCTGAAATTGGGAATTACCCAAGTGACTATCGACCAGATTGGGGTCCAATGAGTTTCTTAATTGACTTCCTGCGACCCACTACATTGGAAGGATCATCACGGTACAGTCTGCTGAAAAAGGCTGGCGGTGGCTGCAATGACCTTATTTACAGTGGTCACATGCTTGTTGCTGTACTGACAGCTATGGCTTGGATGGTATTCATACAAATCCATTTTCAACCAATGTTGTCCCATTTTCAATTATCGAATCTTATCAGCCTTCTTGTTTCTTAAAATAATCGCAGGAGGCTTTAGCTCAGCTCTCATATGGCTGCTTGTAATGCCCAGTGCCCAGAGAGAAGTTCGGGAACGCCACCACTATTCTGTGGACTGCATTGTGGCAATATATGTCGGCATCCTCCTCTGGAAGATGACAGGTTTTATCTGGCCAGTAACGGATGCATCCAATAGAAAACAGCTAGAAAAACTCGAGAAAATCCAAAGTAGACTACTCCAAGCTGCCAAAGACTCAGACTTAAACAAGGTAACCGAACTTCTCAAAGAAGTCGAGCTAGGCAGTCTAGAAACCCATAACAAAGGTCCCAGTAAGGGTTTGTGGTTGTTTGCTTGCGCCACCATTTTCTTCACACTCACCATTGTTCTACTCGCCTTCACCTGGACTAGCGATGGATGATTTTTTTTCCAACACCAGTTGCTTCCACGGTATTCAAGGTTAGGCCTTGTTGTAATTATATGTAATGAAACATTTTCTTGTTATAACAAACTCGTATCCCTTCTCCCTTCGTTAATGGGGAAGGTGTTTAACTTCTACGCAGCCAGAAATGGTCTATTTCCGAACTTTATTATGAATCCTTTTGCTGTCAATTCTTTTCGGAACCTTTTTTCTCTATCGGTTGTATCTCTCTAGTAACCATTTAAAGAGAAATTTATGATTCATAATAAAAATTAATTACAAGGAAAGGAAATAAATTAACTGCATAATAATAATAATAATATGCAAATACCGCATGAAATTTTTCGTAATATATGCCACGTGGGATTCTCCAAAAATAGCCGAACCTTCTAAAATTAATAGGAGAAAATTTACAATATAACGAAGATATCACGACATTCATGTAATAATCTAATAATTCATTACCACATATGTAAAAATATTAAAAAATAATTAAAAATATAAATATTAAATCATACATATTTTTTATTAATTTAGTGATGATATCACGTTATACATACATGGTTACGTTGCAATAAAGAATTACTCCGTCAGTACATATTCTTTAGAGATATATCAAGTAAAAACTCCAGCGACCAATCAGTTCTCTTCAAATACGAAACGTGAGTCCTTTACAACCGTCAGATCCAAATTGCAATCCGCGGATCCAACTCGACTATCCTACTATCTGCCTAGCAAATTCATCCGTCGCTTATCTTGCGTTCGCATTGGATTACTCGCTGCTCTCTTGAGTACATCCAAAATCCAGTGCTAAAGAAGAAAAAGAAATCCAAGTTTTAGGGAAATTTTAAGGGATTTGCAATGGCGATTTCTTTGACAGCAGCTACAATTCCTTCATTGAATACAAAAGCATCTGCTAGCAATTCATCGAATCTCTCTGCGGCATCTTCTCTGCAATTCCCCGTACAGTTGCGTCGCCTTCGAATTTCTAATGGCACGCGAACTTCGTCTTCCTCTAGGCGTCGCTTCACGCCTTTGGTAATCTGTAATTGCTTTTGTTTTGAGTAGTTTTGATTAATATTTGTTTTACGGCTCCTTAATTGAATTCAATTACTGTAGGTTGAAGCCAAGAAGCAAACATTTTCGTCACTTGATGATTTGCTTCAGAATTCTGACAAGCCTGTGTTGGTTGACTTCTATGCCACGTGGTAATTTTCATCCTTGAGCGTTGTGCTTCTTCTTGACTTTGAAAGTACAATAGTTAAGACTTTGATAAATTGCTTATACTTTGGTTATTTCATTTGATGGCTATTAATTTTGAAAAGATTTGGTTTTTTCTAATTTGTTAACAGCTACCATTTAGGATAGAGCTATTACTATGTGTTGACTCAGTTGATCTTTGAAGCATCTCTAGGGTTTGCTCATCAAGTTTGTTGAAGTTTATATGAATTGAAACGTAGTGGACTTGTGCTATACAGGTGCGGTCCTTGTCAATTCATGGCCCCTGTCCTCAATGAAGTAGGTGCTGCTCTGAAAGATAAGATTCAGGTGGTGAAAATCGATACTGAGAAGTACCCTCGGATCGCTGATACATACAGAATAGAGGCCTTGCCAACTTTCATCCTATTTAAGGACGGGAAACCTTCTGATCGCTTTGTAAGTTAATTTAGTATCTCTTTTTATTTTCCCCCTGAAAATAAAACTTCATTATCCTAACAAAATCATTATTTATGCTTTGAGAAAATGAATAAAAGTGTCAGGTGATTACCATAGCACTTCTCTTTTTCTCATCCTGTAACATCTGGCGTCAATCTTCGAATTTATTTCAAAAATTTTATCACATTACTGGATTCCGTTATAGTCAATGTCTAATTTCCTAGGGTAATCTAATGTTCCAAAGTTTGTCACTAGGACAGGGATATTTCTTTCATACAAAAAGTATAGTCATTAATATCTTGTGCATTTTGTTGTTTAAGAGACTGGTAGACTGTAGCTTAACACAGTTAGATGGCATAATATGCGCATATTGGCATTGTTTAATTCATTTTTGCTTCAGTTACTTTCTCTATTTGCTGTTGCCAGTTGCCACTGGTGTAGTTCTTTCATATGCATATGGATGTTAAATTCATTAACATTCTTGGTGTTGATTGTTTTCAGGAGGGCGCATTGACTAAAGATCAACTTATCCAACGCATTGAGAATTCATTAAGTGTTAAGCAATAGTTGTGGTGAGCCTTGTTGCGCATCCCCTTTTAGTTTTAATCAATCCTTAATGAAGTGCTCAAAGAGACCTTGTAAATGTCTCTCCTTCGGGCTCACTCTGCCTTTTTTATGTTTCGCTATTTCTCAGGTTCTACCAGGAAATGAGTGTAATCAAGTTGTTAGATTGGAAATATTATCCTGCTGATTTGGTTATTAAAAATTGATGACTGTTGTCTGGTAATTTTTGTGTGAATTAAATCTTTTTAATGGTAGTGATATCCAGGGATGGCCCTAAATTGTCTTAAATTTTATGAGACTCTAGGTGAGTTCTTAATATTGGGTTCCTACCAATAAATAATAAAAAATATACAAGTCATTTTAAAATTTCTCTGGATTCGAGGGTCCTAATTTTGGCCGACTGCTTATGTCGACTCTTCCTAAGATCACCTCTCATGATACTGTGTCTTATTACTGTCCTATTGCACTTTCTATGTCTTATTACTGTCTTTAATGATCTTGGATGACTATTAATTTAACTAAGTCCTCCACTGGAGATCATCCAGAATTTTGTTTCTTCTTTGTTGATGTGCTGAACCATTGATTTTAAGAAACTGTGTTCATCTAATCTTTCTGTAGCATTTGGTAGAGAGTTTGGTGAGCTTATAAGCTAAACTTATATTCCCATTGTAATACTTATAAACTAGCTTGTATTTTAATCAATACAAGTTTCATGATGAAAGTACAAGGTGTCAAGGTTCTCAACTCTTTAACATTCACTTGTAGGTTTCAAGTGCGTTGAGTCAAGTATTTTCACGTACTAACTAGGTTTGGCAACTTATCGCCTAGGGTGGCGATGAGGATTGTCCTTACAGGTGATCGGTTGGAGTTTTTAAATTTGTATTAAAATTGGGGATCCTAAATTTAAGAAAAGATAATACCCATTACAATAAGAAAACAAAAAAAAAATTCTTTAATCAATAAGGGGTCATATATTTTAGAACTCGTCTAGGACTCCTAAAAATTCAGGTTGCCCTTGCATTACTTATGACTAGTGGTGTTCATAGGGTCGGGTGTGTATATATATATATATATATATATTCGGGTCAGACCCAAATCGATCCGCAATTAATGATTTCAACATTTTCCCCTCTAATTAGTTTATCATAATTTGGTTTAAGTACAAATTCTATCAACATTATATCATAAAAAATATATGTATTTTTCCGACTCAACTTGACCCGTGCAGGTTATACTTTCAAATTTCGAGTTTTGGGTCCTCCAATCTGTATGATCCAACCTGATCGGATTTAAGAAAATTAAAAAAAAAAAAATCAATCCAACCCAACCCACAACCGGACCGGTAAACACTCTTGCTTATGACATGTTTATTTAATAGACACCTAATTTCCTGCTGTTAATTTAATGCGATTTCTATCACATATTTGTTTTTTTTTTTTTTTTTTTTCATTTTCCTTTTATTTATACACATTGTTTGCTTGATTTAATTCAATTAATTTAGCGAAGATTGAAAAATAATCTCACGCATAATTTAATGCTAGTGTTGAATCATTTTCATATCAAACATTGGCACTTGGCAGGGATTTAGGGTTACGCAGTTGTTAACATCACATAATTGGAATCAATCAAAATCCACTCATCAACCAGATTTAGTACCTCACCAATTCTAATCTGAATCTCCATCGGTCATTTTCCCCATAAATAAACCCAATCCAAACTCAATTTTAATTTTTAAATATGACTGCTTCAGTTTTATTGGTTCACCCACCTGTTCATTCTTTTGTTCACACACAGCAAAATGAAACGCATTAAATATGATGATTTAACTTTGTATGTATAATTAGTGGATCTCAATTAGTTGAATTAATAAAATTTAATGTATTGAACACAAAAGATTTGAGTTTTAAATTCTGTTCAAATCACATGAGTGGATAGAGATGAAAAAGAATTGAATTTTCGTGAAGTTACATCATAAATTATGAAAATTGCTCCTAGTCCTCCCATTGAACCTAACATTTACTTTAATTTTGTTTATACTGTAACTCTTATAATCATCACAACTACCACCAAAAAAGTTTTTCATGAAATATAATCATCATTTAAATTATTTAAAATGTAGGAAAATAAAATGAATAATAACCAAAGCAACAAATTATAAATATTTCATGAAATTAGTCATCAATAAACACTAAATAAATTAAATAATTTAATAAATATAATTATAAAATAACAACATAATATGATTATATTTTATAAAAAAATCAATATATTAAATTACTCAATTAATTCGGTTTAGTTCGATTTTTTAATTAAAAAATCGAATAATTATTTTTTAAAATAAAAAATTATTACTTCATTTCGATTTTTTCGGTTCGGTTAGGTTTTTTATTTCAGTTACTTTTTTTATCCAATTATAATATTTACGTTAAATATATAACTTTTAAATTTTAATTTAGTCTGATGTAAGATTATGGGTTCGTTTAGTATAACTTTTCAAATAGAGTTTCTTCAATATGACTTTTATTAATAGAGTTTTTTGAAGTAAAGCTTTTAATAAAAAAAAAAAATTTTAAGTATTTGGTTATGACTTGTGAGTGAGAGTTTTTATTAAACATTATAAAATTACTTTATTAGACAAGTTTTTTAAATTGTGTTATGTAAAAATAAAATAATGTTGTTAAATTAAATAAGGGTGTTATAGATAATTTAAATCTTTAAAAAAGATTTTCAAGCTCTATTTTGAGTTTTTACTAATAAAGGTAAAAT
The DNA here is from genome assembly GCA_019454045.1 of Zanthoxylum bungeanum. NCBI lineage: Eukaryota > Viridiplantae > Streptophyta > Magnoliopsida > Sapindales > Rutaceae > Zanthoxylum > Zanthoxylum bungeanum. The sequence goes on from SKCR01049715.1 coordinate 19,907, forward strand.
AGTTTTTGACTCTCAAGAATGAACCCTAATATATTAATTTTTTTTTTTTTTTTTACCTCCATTAGAAATGATACGCGTGTACTCTAAGAATGAACCCTAATTAAATTTATTTTCATTATTATTAGTCTTTACTTTGAAATCACTGCTATGCTACTTGGCAGTGGCTCATTAGTCAGGCATATATACCACCAGACAATGATATGTGACCAAAAAATATTTAAATACCACACCCCACAATCTGATCAGCCACACCAATACCAGTACTACTCAAAATGTCTGAGGAAAAGCACCACCACCGAGGCCTCTTCCACCACCACAAGGAGGAAGATAAGCCTGAGCAGGTTGATTTCAAGGAGGAGGAGAAACACCACAAGCATCTTCAGCACTTTGGAGAGCTTGGTGCCACTGCTGCTGGCGCTTATGCCCTCGTAATATTCATGTTTTAGTATTATTTAACTAGCGCTTTAAAATATATTATCGATATTTCAAATTTTATGATTTTAAATATTATTAAACAAATATTAATTTTTTGTTGTGATTTGAGCAGTATGAGAAGCATGAGGCGAAAAAGGACCCGGAGCATGCACACAAGCACAAGATAGAGGAGGAGATCGCGGCGGCGGCGGCCGTTGGATCGGGAGGATTTGCATTCCATGAGCACCATGACAAGAAGGAAGCCAAGGAAGAATACGAGGAAGCTCATGGAAAGAAGCACCACCACCTTTTCTAATAATAATAATAATAATAATAATAATAATAATAATAATAATAATAATAATAATTTTGAGTGGGTGTGTGGCGTAAGTCAGTCTGGCGACTTTGTAAATCTGGTGTGATCTGGTTCCGTTACTATGTGGGAACTTTGTAAAAACATGTGTCATCTGGTTCCGTTGCTATCTATATATGTAGACAATTAATATAATAAAAAATTTGTGTTTATTATATGACCGAGACCTGATCTGCGAATTAAGATCAGAAAGATGGCATTTAATTAGTTAAGTATTTTCTTTAATAGTTATATAGTTATATATTTATTATTATATTCTTAGGGGGACCCAAAGTCAATTTATAAGAAATTACATTAAATATTATGATTCAAAAATAAAATCATGAACTCAATATGAGGTCAAAGTTACTATATTTAAATATTATTATATTATGTACTCATTATTTTATTTTTAGAGGGACCCAAAGTCAATTTATAAGAAATGACATTAATTTAATATTAGAAAATACTAACGAATACCCTAAGAGTACTAATTAATGATCCATTTTAGGAAAATTTTAATAGAAAACAATAAAAAATAATTAATGTTTAATAATTTTTTGTATTTCCCATAAAGTTATGTGAAAATTTTCCAAAAATAAAGCATTAATGAGTGTCCTTATAACACTCCTTAGCATGACCCTTTAATATTATGATTGAAAAATATAATCATGAAATCCATGATATAGTTTTAAACATTAACTAGTTGAGAGTCTGCGCGAATGCACGGGTTTCTTTAGATCATATTTCAATAGTTATTATCGTTTTATATATTTTTTCTTACATAATATTTTGCGTTAGTATAAGATTTTTAAATAGTATCATACTTGATAATTTATCGGACTGAATTAATCATCCGCCTCTTTTACTTAACTTATGTTGTGTCGTTCTATATCATGTTGTAATCATTCTAACTAATGAAAACATACTCTCTTGAACATTTTCGTTTTCCTTTACTTTCTTGCAGTTTCTTATTTTCCAAATTGCAAATAAATCACCAAAAACATCTCACTTGAGATTTTACATGGTATCGGAGCTACAAGATCATTGGTCATCATCTTCAACGTCTATTTGTCACTTTCAGTTGTTATGTCTGATCTTCATCTGCAAATTTCAGAGCTCTAATTCAAAACAAGTGATTCTGATAACCAATCATCGCCAATATCATCACATTTTAGTGTTCTGATTTACATTTTTATTTTTATTCTTTGATTCAATTACAAATATAAATATTTCAGTTCATATTCTTTGTTTCCAAACAGAACAACCTCTCTTACATTCGTTTATCTTAGTGTTTGTACTATACAATCATCCATGAGACTTTAGACAATTTCTTTCTTCATGCTTGTATTATACGTACCATCGTCCATGAGACGTTAAACAAGTAGAAGTGAAACGTTCATGAGACGTCAAGTTTGTCATTCAAACAAATAGAACATCTGAATCATTATTTCCTTCTTACTCTTTTTGAATCAAATAAACAGCTCATTCGTTTTCATTTTATCTTCGATTCCTCATCTGCTCATTAGTTTTGGTTCCATTTTCCCAAGAAACAAACAACCATGAGACTTCCATTCATCATTCCGACTTAAACCTCTTTTACTAACATTCACATCATACTGATCAGATCACCTTCTCTTCCATATTAATCAGCTCAATCTCATCAGCCTATCTCATGTAATGTTCTCCTTTACATTTTGAAGCTCAACGTCTTTACAAGACCTCAAGCTTTATGGGGTGTTATGGATTAAGGATTGTGAAAATGACTTGCATATGGCGAATAAATGAAGAAGCCGAATATGAAATGATGAAGTCGTAGCTTGTAACGAAAGTATAAATGAGCTGTTACAGTGATAATTAGATGTTATATATATGGTGATAATTAAATGTAAGATAATATAACATATGATAAATAATTATGCATCTGTGTTGCAATCTGAATTAGAAACTCATAATCTGATGTTGAATGTCAATGTCTAAATCAATACCTCATAGTCAGATTCTACCGCAATCTCAGAGTCAGACCCTACCGCAACCTCAGAATCAGATCATACACCAGACTTTACCTCAACCTCAGAATCAACCCTACATCAGACTTTACTGCAACCTCATAATCAAACTCTCTCACACTCAACATCATAATCTAAGATACGAGACTCATATATGTTATGATTGAGATAAGTGACACCATAATTCAAATATTCAAAATATTCAAATATTGGAGCCATAATTCAAAATTCAAAGATTAGAATTTAGGCACCAAATCTGGCTATAAATAGAGAGTTGATTTTAAATTACCTATACCAACAATTCTATAGCATTTTATAATCTTTCAAATTAATGAAAATGTAGTCTCTTGAGCATTTTCGTTTTCTTTTTCTTTCTTGCATTTTCTTATCTTCCAAACAGTAAATAAACCACCAAGAACAACTCACTTTCATGAGATTTTACATGTTGCTTTAATATATATGTGGTTGAATCTGTGTAATTCATTTGTGTCAATATCATTTTCAATTAACGAAATCATTAAATACATAGAATAATAGGAATAGTGAAATAGATTGCATCTCTACCAAATAAGGAGAGAGTTTAAAACATCTTAGAAGCAATGAGGAGCTAAAGGATGGCTGAGGATGAATAAAAGTACTTTTAAATTATATAGATATATAGAAACAATTTACTAGTGATTTATGGGCTTTAATTACAGTTGAGTGTTTTTATGAGTTCGCAGGGGCAAACTCTTTAGGGGTCAGTTAATCCCCCAATTTATTTTTCCAAGAATTAATATTAAGTAAATAATAAAGATTATCCTCTAATTTTTTAATAAAAAATTATCATCTCAAATCCAATCCCATCCAATCCAATCCAATCATGAAGACCCTCTGACTTCGCGGCTTTGAGTTGGAATGCGAAGTAATGGAACGCTAGTTGAATTGCTTGAGTCAACACACAGGCGGCCTAAAAGCCCGCCTTATACTGGGCCTTGGCCCGGCCTAGAAATGGCCAGCATATTCACGTTCCGAGAGTAAAATTATTTACGAGTCCATTTCACATAAATGCCTTTAAAATACTTGTGTCCCTTGGAATAGAGTTTTTTAAACTTCTACCCCGGCTACTTATCATTTTTGAAATTGTAACCCCCACACATAATTCTGAAAAAGCTCCAGAATCGAAAGACCAGATGTCATAACGTGTCATCAAATTTCATGCGAACTGATCTATTTTCATTTTCAAATATCGCAAAATTTTAACCCATCCAAAAAATCTCTTCGATGAATTATCAAAATTAGTCCTAAAAATAGTTTTAGAATCCGTCAACTGAATTTGAATGAGATTAATGGGAAAAAGAGTCAGAAATCTCGTGTGGAAAGTGCCGCTCATAGCACCATTAAACGCAATGGTGCTGCGTTTGCACGATTGTTTCATCACTCTATTCTTCTATAAACACGGCAAAAAAAAAAAAAAAAAAATTAAACTATAATTTTCATCTCCGTTGGCGTTGAGCTTCATGTGAGATCCCTGCAGTGCCAAGAACGATTGTTAAAGGGACCTTCTTATATCGGTGGTGATTTTGTTGCCCTAATTCTTTTAAGCGGGAATTACATGAAACGACGTCGTTAAAATACACTGGCAAATTGGTAATTACAGTGTTATGGCTTCGCGTTATCTCTGGGCTTGCAAACCCAAATTAAAGAAGCCTTCGTCATATTTACGTCCAATTACAAACAAATCGCTGATTCAGAAATATAAAATTAGGGGCCGCAAATGCATGGGTTTGAAAAGCCTTCATACTTGTAACTTTATTTATTTAAGTTGGTACTAAAATATAATTAGATCATTAATTTAAATTTTAAAAAACTAAGGCTCGTTTAACATTATTTTTCAATTGATGTTTTTATAAAATAAAAATGAGAATAAAAATTTCATTTTTAAATTTATTTTCAAAATTTAAGAATGTGTTCGATATCATTTTTAAAATAAAAAATAAAACTTGTTCGGTATACATATTTTTACAATAAATTTAATAATTAATAATTTTTATTTAATTAATAATTATTTTATGATTAATTATAATTAATCATTTTATTGTTCCTATTACAATAATAATATCAGAATAATAATGGCTATTTAACAACCTTAATATAATAATAATTATTTTTTATTAGCGCTAATAATAATAATAATATAATAATAATAATAATAATAATAATATAATAATAATAATAAATCCTTCAACTATAACACTTAAAGCCCGACCCATTCATCCCTCAAATAAAATTGCAAATAGCTAGGATTGACAGAAAAACCTGAGTTCACTTTGATCATGTCCGAAGGTAAAATTTTAGGGCTCAGATTGAGCTTAGACAAAAATGTCAGAACCAATGTGTTAGAAAAACTAAATAAACGGGTAATATTGTAAATTTGGTAAAGTTAATGGGTAGAAACGTACAAATCCAATTGTTATTTAAGCAAACGCCAAGTAGGGTTTTTGCACTTGAGCATAACGAGTCAGTCGCCGCACTACCTCAGGTTCCCTTGCTCTCTCTCTCTCTCTCTATCTATCTCTCTCGTCCGTGTCTGTTTGGTTTGTGAGAAAGTGAAGGCAAAGAAAAGAAAAGAAAAGAAAATGTTCTGAATCTCATATATAATTGTTTAAGCAAGTTTTATTTTCACATTCATTTTCTCAGTAACCAAACAGAATTTAAAAACTATTACAATTTATATTTGAATACTTTTATGTGCTCGTATAGTTTGTGTATATATTTTTGAAAAGCAATTATAAACCTGTTAGATTTGAATATTGTTCGAGTTTTAAGTGATAGTTATTAGCGTTTGCCTGATCTATAGTTCTAAATTTATTAATGTATTTTTATTACATGGGTGTAAATAATTAATTTTGATTAAAGATACAAAACACTAGCAAATTAATATTTTTATTAATTTTTGTGTAGAGGAGGAGAATGTCTCACAGGAAGTTTGAGCACCCAAGGCATGGTTCTCTTGGATTCCTTCCGAGGAAACGAGCCTCTCGCCAAAGAGGAAAGGGTATGTGCTGTTATGTTGTTATGAACTCAAATGTTATATATTGAGTTAGTTGTATTGGATACGATATTTCAAATTGTTATTAGTTTTGAGTGTCGTATGTTTTGTTTTGTCTGAGTAGTTGTGTTTGTTTTGGGGGGTTTTTGCAGTGAAGGCTTTTCCTAAGGATGACCAAAGCAAGCCTTGCAAGCTCACTGCCTTTTTGGGTTACAAGGCTGGGATGACCCACATTGTCAGAGATGTCGAGAAACCTGGATCAAGTAAGTTTTTGGGAAGCTTTGATCGAGTAATTCATGATTGCTATCTACTACAATTTGAGTTATTTGTTTGTGTTTTAAACTGTTAAAATTTTTCCATTCTATAGAGAATATCAATATGATTAATTGGGATACGATGGAGGTGAAAAGAGATTTGAAAATTTGACAATATTCTTTACTAACTACATAATATGCCCCTAAATATGATGTGCAATGTACATGTTTTTGGTTTTCCAATAGCTCAGTATTTTATTATTAGTAGGATGACTGTTCTTCTGACCTATTATATGATGACTCTATCTCTATCCCAGGCTAACATAATCTTCAGTATTTATAATTTTTTTTGTTATCAATCTACTGCAATTTTGGAGTTTTATAATCCAATATTATTGTAACTATTTATAAGGTGAAGTTGTTGTTTTATTTTAAATACTTATCTAAACGATACGTGCTTATTTTCACTGTAGAGCTTCACAAGAAGGAGACATGTGAAGCTGTTACCATTATTGAAACCCCTCCACTGGTGGTTGTTGGAGTTGTTGGATATGTCAAGACCCCACGTGGTCTCCGCTCTTTGAACACTGTATGGGCTCAGCATCTTAGTGAGGAGGTGAGAAGAAGGTTCTACAAGAACTGGTGCAAATCCAAGAAGAAGGCTTTCACAAAATACTCAAAGCAGTATGACAATGAAGAGGGGAAGAAAAGCATCCAAGCTCAGCTGGAGAAGATCAAGAAATACGCAACCGTTGTTCGTGTTCTTGCTCACACTCAGGTACTGAATCTAAATTATTGAATGAAACATATTTTTTGGCATTGCTGTAATTTATGTAATCTTTCACATATTTGTCCCTTTACTAATTCTTTATCATATTGAATATATTTATCAAACCACCACGGCCTAGATTAATATCTCATGCTTTTGGTTAATGTGTAACAGATTAGGAAAATGAAGGGCTTGAAGCAGAAGAAAGCACATTTGATGGAAATCCAGGTCAATGGTGGCACCATTGCTCAAAAAGTTGACTATGCCTATGGCTTCTTTGAAAAGCAAATCCCTATTGACGCTGTGTTCCAGAAGGATGAGATGATTGACATCATTGGTGTCACAAAAGGTAAAGGTTATGAAGGTGTTGTCACCCGTTGGGGTGTTACCCGCCTTCCTCGCAAGACTCACAGGGGTCTGCGTAAGGTGGCTTGTATTGGTGCCTGGCATCCTGCTAGAGTCTCATTCACAGTTGCCCGAGCTGGTCAGAATGGATACCACCACCGTACGGAAATGAACAAGAAGGTTTACAAGCTTGGCAAGGCTGGACAGGAGTCCCACACTGGTATAACTGAATTTGACAGGTCAGTTTCGCTTCTAATGATCATATGTTCGATCTGGTTATTTGGCTTATTCTTTTCAAGATTTGAACAGTTTATTGCGTGTGATGATTCAGGACTGAGAAGGACATTACACCAATGGGTGGCTTCCCTCACTACGGTATTGTGAAAGATGATTATTTGATGATCAAGGGCTGCTGTGTTGGACCTAAGAAGAGGGTGGTCACTCTTCGTCAGTCACTGCTAAAACAGACGTCTCGTTTGGCACTTGAGGAAATCAAAATCAAGTTCATCGACACCTCCTCCAAGTTTGGCCATGGACGTTTCCAATCTACACAGGAGAAGCAGAAGTTTTATGGTCGCATGAAGGCTTGATTATGCTAAGAAAACCAGAATTTATTATACCTAAATTAGGTAATTTAAGTTTTATATGCAGTTTGAGAACAGTATTTGAGCCTCCCATTTACTGTTGTTTCTTTCTCTGTTTCTTTTTTATTGAAGTGATGAGGATTTTCAATTTTGGAACATTGTGTCTTCCTTGTATGTTACATTGAGGATTTTTAATTTTTGGATGAACCTACTGCTGCAGCCTGCATGACTATAATTTGTTTTTGTTTCATTGCATACAGTCAACGTGTAGAAGAAACCGACTCAGCCCCTGAAAGATATTTTGCAGAAACTTTTGTTACCGATTCTTGCAGCTCCTATGCTTCAAGGCATATTGATTTTGTTTGCTATTATAAGCTTGACAAAAAATCATTTCATTTTTCTTCTATACATGTTGATTGCAAAGTTGCCATCATTTCTTTTTTGAAAATTATGTTCTAGTTGGTGCTTCCTGTTTTGATGGGGCAAAAAAATTGAAACTGTCGTTTCCTTGGAAATAAAGTAAGCTACACAGGTAACAGCTCATCACTCGAATGCATTTATGGTGCATTTGCGTTTTGTTTAATGAAATCGAATCGAAATGGGTTGGAATGAGAATTAGGGGTGGCAATTTGAGTCAGGATTTGTTTATTCATTCGATTCGATTCGTTTTAAAGCGAATACGGGTTTGAAAAAATGGATTCGTTTAATAAATGGATCAATTTGATTCGATTCGTTTATTAAACGAATCGAATACAAATTTAAGTTCATTGATTTGTTTATTTGTTTATGATTCGTTTTATTATTTTTATAGATTCTGAGAAATTATAGATAATTATCATAGAAAAAGTAATATTTTCGATATTTGGTGAGATATTTTTAGTAAATATATTAATTATATATTTCATATGTATATATTTATGAAGAAATAATGTAAATTAAGTGTGGTAAATTATTTTATTAAATAATATAATTGACTAAATGAATTAAACGAATATTCGTATACGAATCCTGATATTATGATTCGTTTAATAAACGAATCGACTACGAATCCATCACATTTTGATTCGGTTCGTTTAGGATTCGATAAAAATTCGATTCGTTGATTTGTTTTACCCGTAAAAATTTGCCCGCAATGGGTAGGATTTGGTAAATATATCAGTGGGTGCGGTGCGAGTTTGGTAATTTAAAGCAGAACTCACTGCGAGTGTGGTTCGAGTTTGATATTTAAGAAAAAAATGCGGGTATCCGCATACCCGCAATATTATTTTTATTAAGTAATATTTTTGGGATAATATAAAAAAAACATTCATATAAAAACAACTAACAAAACCTAAACCTAAAACACTAATCCACAGTTACACACTCTCACTCAGCCGCAGCCCGCAATCTGCCCAACTGAAGATTTTTTTGCATTATTATTGTTTCTTTTTTTTTAATCACACTTGTTAATAAAATTATAATACAAAAATTTGGATTAAGTTCACATTATTAGAAACGGGAGATGAGCAAAATAAACTAGTATTTGCTGCAACTTCAGTAGCTTTCCTTCTTCTTGATTACACTTACACTACTTGAGTCTTGTAAGCATCACTTTCATTACACTTAACATAAAAAATATGACCAATGTTGGTGATTACTTTTAGCTTATTGTCGATTGAGTTGGCTAACTTAGATCATTATAATTATGAAGGGAAAAACTCATTTTAATTATGTTTATATGAAAAAATAAACATATGGTACTGAGTCTTTCATACATTATGTTATCTATGTATTGTATATACATACATTGCATGTTGTATATGTCAAATGAAAAACAAATGTGAAAACTACAGCTAGCAATTAAAAATAAAGTGTTTAATTAAAAAATTTATATTATTAAGAACACAAAGTAATTCAATATTTTAAAAACCCGCAAAAAATCCGTTGGGTTCCAATGCGGGTTCAGTAATTTATTTTTATATGCGGTGCGGGTTTGGTAATGAAAATTAAAACCCGCAACGGGTATGGTGCGGGTTTGGTAATTTATTTACATGTGCGAGTGCGAGTTTGGTTATGGAAAACCGGCACCATACCATACCCACTGACATCCCTAGTTTTGCCACCCCTAATGAGAATGATAAATCGAATCATAATAAGTTGTTTACTTAATTATAGAGTATTACTATTGACGTGTTTATTTTATTTAGTAATTAAGATGAATTGTTAAAATGTTATAAAAATACTCTTAGTTAAAATTATATATTAATGATTAAATATTGTTTAATTTTTTAATTTATTAAATTACTAAATATTATTTTATTAAATGTTAAATATCATTTTATTATTAATTTTATTTCATTTATAACTTAAGTATTACTTTATTAATTAATTATTAATGTATTACCTTACTAACGATTAATATCATTTTACTTATTAATTATTAATACATTTTATTTATTCTTTATAAATTAATATTAATTAACTACCTTAGGGGAATATTGTAATTTCTCACTAATAATGAGAATGAAGATTTCATTTACATGGGATGGTAGGAATGAGACTCTCATTCCTCATTCCTCATTCCCCAAATGTGTGGGCTCCACTCAGATTCTAATTTTTTTTTTATTAATTTTATAAAATAAACAATTTTAATGGAAATAAATTTTCAGTTCTTCATTCTCATTGCTATCAAGTAAACACACCATGACACACCAAAAATTATAATATTTTACAGTGGTCAGTGGGCATTTGAATTCATTGAATTGGTTTGGATTTTGTTAAGTTCAGGTTCAGGTTCAGGTTTTATTTTTAAAGTCCGAGCCCTAAAAAGCCCAAGTTTATCATGACTTGAGCTGAGCTACACTTAAACCCACATAACTTGGGCTATGATGGGCTTAACTCACACACAAAGATTTTCGAACAATGAATTATATTACATACAATATAATAATGTTAAATTTTGAATTTTGATATATCTATTTTTTCGTCATTAAATAATTCGACACTTTCAATATTTAAAATAATGAAAATACTACAAAACCAATAAAAATAAATTTCCATAACCTATAATTTTACAAGAACTAAAATCTATTGTAAATCTTATAGGCTTTCATCTTCTCTCTGCAATTCCTTCGACAATTTCAATATTTCTTTTTTAGGAATTCCATCTACTAAAAAAATTGGATTTTATTAAGTTCAAGACTAGTTTTTTTCAAGTCCAACCCTAAAAAGCCCAAGTCCAACTTGACCTGGGCTGAATTAGACTTAAGCCCACTTAGGCTTGGACTAGGCTGGACTTAGCCAAAACTCAAAGATTTTCAAACAATATAATTATTTACATACAATACAATAATATTAAATTTTGATATACATATTTTTTTTATCATTAAATAATTCGACACTTTCAATATTTAAAATAATAAAAATACTACAAAACCAATAAAAATAAATTTTCATAACCTATAATTTTACAAGAAATAAAGTCTAATCTAATTCTTGAAGGCATTGGTCTTCTCCCTACAATTCCTTCCACACTTTCAATATTTCTTCTTCAAGAATTCCACCTAATAAAAAAATGGATTTTGCCAAGTTCAAGTTCAGGTTCTACTTTTTTTTTAAAGTCAAAATCCTAAAAAGCCCAAATCTATCTTGGGCTGAGATGGACTTAAGCCTACATGGGCTTGGATTAGGTTGGACTTAGCACAGACCTAAAGATTTTCAAATAACAAATTATATTACATATAATACAATAATGTTGAATTTTGATATACCCGATTTTTTATTATTAAATAAATCGTCACTTCCAATATTTAAAATAATAAAAATACTACAAATTAATAATAATAAATTTTCATAACCCATAATTTTACAGGAAATAAAATTTATTCTAATTCTTATAGGACTTCGTCTTCGTCCTGTAATTCCTTCAACATTTTCAATATTTCTTCTTCATGAATTCCACCTAATAAAAACAAAGTTTTAAAAAAAAAAACAAAAAAAAATAATTATAAATACTTTTTAAAAATATTTATATATCTCGAACAACAACCCATAACTAATATCGAGTGCACATGATCACTTTTAATGTGTCAAGATGAAGTATATTACGATGTGAACTCAAACATCTATCCCCAGTATTAAAAACTGACTATGAGGCAATAGTTGTCACAAATATGACTAAGATATCCTTAATAATCTTAGCCAGAATAAGATATTTACTTTTGTTTATCTTCCACCAAAATTAAAACATCAAAGTCGGTAGTTCTTTCAATTAGAAGCTATTCAAAGTACCTCTCAAGGTCGATGTAGATATTTTAGATTGCGTATTTTGGCTGGTAAATGAATCAAACTTGGACAAATCCAACATAACACTTTGACTTGAGTTTAATCAGAATGAACAAGAATGAAGAGATCCACTAATAATTTCACGTCACACAACAAATAAACTTGTCTTCGTAATAAGTAATATTTCATCACAAATATTACCCTCTTCATCTACTCAACAATATGAACACATAAGAGTCTGTTTGGTTCAACGAAGGGGAGGTGAGGGGAGGGGAGGAGATGATTTTTAATTAAATATAATGTTTGGTTCAAGAAGGGAGAATATGGATTTCAAAACTAATTTACTATAGGCTTATATTATATTTGAATTAAACAAATAATAAAATTAAAATTAAAAGCTCTACATATATAATACATGTTATTAAAATAAAATAAAAACAAGCATCAAACCAGTAGCTAGGTTTTGACATAGATGATAGATAAAGAAACACTGCAAAATATCCAAGTTTATAACATAAATTACTAAAATGATTAAGTTCAGATAATACGCAAAATGTTAATAAGATTTCAGCAAATAGTTAGGATGAGAGTTAAAATTGGCTTAGGAGAGATTTTGTAATTAGACAATTTAAGATTTTTAATATATAAATAAGGATAATTTAGTCATTGTATTTAAAATTTTAATTCTTCATTTTTCTCCCCTCCAAAACCCCCACTTTTGGAGGGGAGCTAAAATTGGCTTAGGAGAGATTTTGCTCCCCTCCCATCCCCTTAAAAAAATTGAATCAAACAAACATAATTTAAAATAATCTTATCCCCTCCTCTCCCCTCCAAAACCCCCCAACCAAACACAGTCTAAATCTTTCAAAAATAGAAATAAAGAAATTTAAAATCATACACCATATATATTATATTTTTATATTATGATTAGAGATCCCTTCCGTGATAACGGACAAGAAATTTGAAGGATTCACAATAACCAATCAAGTCAGCAAACAGTCAACAAGAACAATTTTGAAATCATATTTCATTTTCTAACATAAGGGACTTGCATATCCTCTAGATGAACTAGATCAAATCCAAATTCAAATTACAGCCAACACCATAATTTTTTTTTTTTTTTTTTTAAAATAAAAATCTACTAAAATTAAAACCCTAAACTACTAACTACACAAATCACGTAACCCCCAAACCCAGCAACATAGTTCTGTTGCAATTAACATAACAAAAAAATGAAAAAAAAAATCTCTAGAATTCGTTTCAAAAAATTTATCCTAAACAGTGATCAAACTGTCTATTTATTCCCATAAACATGAAAAATAAAAGGATTGCAGAAAATTTAGTAGAAGAGTCAGTAAATCCAAAAACCCACGAAATATTTCACGAGTACGCGCCTACGAAGCAACTTAGAGACGACTAACAATCAAACCAAGACTCATCAATGTGATTTCTTCTGATATTTGGCTGAGGTTAGTTTCGACATATATAACAAATAGATTTTAGGTTTTGTAAAACTGGTGTGGAGTGGGAAACTTAAATCATAACTTCACAAATTGGGGTTAAAAGAAAATAAAGGGCCTGGGCTTTAGATATAAAATCCAAGCCCAGTCCTCAAAAGACTAAAGTCCAATAAATCCGGCCCATACCGGATTAGGCCGGGCTGGCCCAGATATTTTTGCCCACACTAAGTAATTTCCTATTTATGGCAGCAGTTTAAAAGAAAGAAATATGAAAGAATGTACTGCTCTATTATTTCTCTAAATGGAAAAAGGTGTACAGCACGGAGTTTTTATCCTGTCAAAGCAACATAAATAAAAGGACTCCTACCTCCAAACTACAAAAACATGGCTGCTATAGCTCACTGTATCTAATGTGCCAGAAATTTAACCGGCCAAAAGCTATATTTTTGTTTCCTAGAATGGTAAGACAATCAGCAGAGCAGGCATCCGGAACTTTTTGCAACATAGACCATAGTCTAGGGCTCAGGCTGCTGCCTGGATTAGTCTATCATATCTGAAACCCCGATCAAGTCCGCGGCCTCTGAACCTGCCTCGTCCACCCCCTACCCCTGCAGGTTTCGAGTAATTTAATTGCAGAAGATTTTATAATCCAAAGGGAGTATATATCAATCAAACTAAAGTGTGCAAAATACTGTGCAAGACACTACCAGGTATTTGCTACAATTGAACTCACTAGCGCTAAATCTGATGTCAAAACAAGTGGTGGAAACCCACATGATATATAAAGACAACTTGGTCTTTGATTTGAACGTATCGATTACAAGATTTCAATACATATTAAAAACATTAACACAGAAAGAAAAACTTACCCAAAAAGCTAGAAACATAATTGCAAGAAAATATGAAACAAAAAGCATGCATGTAACCCACCACAACAAAACCTCAAAATTAACTTATATCAAAAGACAGAGGATGACTATGGATTCACCTTAGACACATACAATCTGATCATCCCAATATATAGTTTTAGTCGCATCAAGCAACTATCAAGTACAGACCCATCAATCCCAAGCACCAAAAAGCCCAACATGGGAATTGAACTCCATCATAAAATTAAATATAATAGACTACTATTTGATACTCTAGTATAAATTTATTTTGGTATATGTATTTATCAAAAAATTAATTTATCGTAATAGAGAATGGAAAAACTTACCACGGCCTTCTGCAGGAGCAACATCTCTCCCATAGTCATTATAACCACCTGATTCTTGTTGCATATACCCACCGCCACCATAGCCTCTGCCACGCCCACGAAAACCACCACGGATTCTTCCACGCCCTCTACCTCTTCCACCATACCAACGCCCACCATCTCCGTTGTACTCTACCACTCCATTATCATTCACTGTCACAATCACAAACAAGGAATCATAACTATTGTTTTATCATGCGGTATCACCAGACTCAGTTAAGGCTAACAGCGGCTCCACATTCTACAAGAAAATTATTTCAGTTTCCATTCATGCTAAGTAAAAAAAGGGGCACGAATATTCAAACCAAACTGAAAAAAGGTGAAAATGCCGTGCACAAAGACAAGTAAAGAAAGAACAGTCTCCCGTAAACCATATATTGTTTGTCCTAAATTTTTCCATTGTTATATTTTTTTATTCTCCAACATTTTTACTGAAGAGTTTTGTTATAAAATTTGTAGTACACATTTCATATTCAAACCAAAAGTCATCCATTTCATTGAATCTGCAATTCAATTATCCTAAAAACTAAATATGACTTCAATTTAGCATCTTTGTTTGTCAATTTTTGGCAACAAGTGTCTCAACTTACAGAAGCTTTTAAATATAAAACACAATAAGGACGCATACCCCAATATACAGATACACAACAAAAGTTACATGACCAATATACTTAAATCACACACCCAAAGAATACACAAATTTTTTTTTATACAAAGTTCAAATGCGCTCAAGGCAAACAAAACAACGCCAGAAAGAACTTAAAGCTGTGCGGCTGCAGTCTCCATGACTCAAGTATCATATAATCAAATAAAAATATCACATTATAGCAGAGCAGTGTATTTTACCTCCATTTCTAGCCCTTCCTCGACTGCCCTGTCCTCCAAGCATGCCTGGAGAGCCCTCTGTATCCATAAAAATTAAAATAAATCATCGATGAGTTCAGAGAGATTAAATCAGTAACCAAAAATTAACGTTTTCACCTCCATCATAATCATTTTCAACCCATGGTTTCACTTGATCAGCTGGAATAGGTGGTTGATACCTGCAAAAGTAAAAGAATTCAACTGAATAGAACAAATGAATTAAAAAAAAGTGGATTAGTAAAGTACAGCAAAATCTATATAAAAATTATTCATGAAGCAGCAAAAATTGGAGTGCTTCGCAAAAGATTGTGAATTTACAATTGAACACGAGCAGCTAAACACCCACAATCACTCTTGAAGGTAATTAAAAATCCTTAAGCACATTGATGAAATCAAAGAAACTCATCAAAATCATAGAATAAGGTTTGATCTTGCAAGAAACACAGTATCTAGGATTCTAGACGATTATCATTTGCATCAAAATCTACAACAATCCATTAAATTGCATATTTGTTCAAACATATGACCACTTCAGACAGAAACTCTAAACAAGGAAGAAGAAATCATTTGTGTTTTATATTAATTTCTAACTCCAACATACCCTGAGGAAGGCGTATCCAGTTCTTTCTTTGACAAAGTAACAGTTATCACGGATACATGCCGAGTAGTTTCCAGGCTGCACGAGGGAGAAATACACAATCAAAACAACCATCAAGACAACACAAAGCAGTATAAACAAACCATGAACAATAACAATAACAAAAACTCTTACGGAAGCAGCCCCTCTTCTAGTGGCTCCCACGTGTCTGTTATATCAGTAGAACCAATTGCTGTGTTCTGATGAAGACCCACAATCCTTCTCTGAAAAACAAAACAAATTACAATGCTAGTACAATAGAACCACCAATTATTGTGCTATTAAATCTAAGCAACGTACTGTAAATTAGAGAACAAGCTAGTGACCCACCTTAATCAATTCAGCAATCATCACAGTCTTGTTAATGGCTCTACCCATCGCTTTGAGAGAAATTTCATTACAACCTTTCTCCTGTTAAAATATTTAATAATTAAATAATCAAATAAAAAAAATCAATTTATCTAAAATAATAAATAAAAATAAAATATCTGACATTATTCATCATTAGAAAAGCAACAAATGAAGAGACCTGAATGAGAGTGGTGGCGTAAGTAATGTAGTTCCTCATTCTTCCCTGTGTCGTAATGCGAATCTCATTCTCGTTAATCGGAGTTTCTGCTTTCGGCTTCTCCACTCTCTGGTACCGATCCATTTCTTCTTCTTCTTCTGTTTTTTTTTTTTTAATTTGGAAAATTTCACGCTTAATCACAAAACGAAAGTTTATGTTTTTATGCTTGGAGCTAACAGATATAAAGCCTAGGGTTTTAGTGGTGCGGTGTCGTTTTAGTTTTGAGTGTGTCGATTAAACAAGAGCGACAAAAAATCAAAAATTGGTGGGAAAAAAATATGATAGAAGTTTAAATCTTTAAAGCGGTCGTGGCGGCCAGGGGACCGCTTTATTGAACTGAGATGGGGAGATTGCTTTGGATGATGATGACGTGGCATATCCACGTGGCTACTATACTTGGTTACTGCAAATTTTGTGGGGCCCACAGCATGGAACCAACAACAACAGGTATGTGCTTTATCCAAAACTTTAGGGTTTTAATGGTGATTCAGGGATAGAGACGGTGTATTGAAGGGAGCTGCGACTCCAAATAGACGTCGTTTTGATAGCCAGAATAATCTGTTTTTGTGTGTTTTCGAGTTACTATAATACTGCATTTCGTGATAATATTTGGTTGACTGGTCTTGAATTGAGTATAAATAGTATATTATTTATAAAAATCTGGAATAATCTATGATTTTATATGTTTTATTTTAACTTAAATCGAATAATTTGACAATTGAATTTTGATATTTTCAAAAAAAAAAAAAAAGTTACTACAATACTACTGAACCTTTTCCTCTGAATAAGCTTCATTATTTCTAATTTTATCATTCAAGATAAAATATTTATTAAAAATTTTAAATCGCTAGAGGAAGGACCTAAACCTTCGACCTTGTGGTTAACAGCCACACGCTCTAACCAACGAGCTACTCCAGGTCGTTTGATAATCAGAGATGCATGCTTTTTAATAGGGGTGTTTACGAGTCGGGTTTTTTAAAATTTTGTGAGACCCGATCAGATCGGGTCACGGGAAGGTGAAACCTGATCGGGTGCGGGTCGTCGAGTTGGCAAAATTTTTTTTAATGAATTAATTATTTTGAAATATAAATATTAGTTATTTTATTTCCCAAAAATTAGTATATATAAAGTTTTAATACAAAAAATAATAATAAACAAATGAAATAAAAGTAAAAACTTTAAAAAAATAATAAAAATACTATAGAGTTTGATCGGGTCGGGTTTTAGTATCAAACCCGTTACCCAACCCAAACATTTCGGGTCGGGTGAAAAATTTATAATTTTCCTTTAGACCCGTACGGGTCAAGTCGGGTTACGAATTGACCCGACCCCATGAACACCCCTACTTTTTAGTAACGAAAATGGAATCACCAAAACATATTTCACCCCTTAATATATCACATAAGCCCAAACTTATTTCCATTATTACTCTTATTTAAAAATAAATATTTTTCTCTCATAATTACCACATTTTCAGGTCCATCACCATCACCATTCCCATTACCATCAAATTCATATTAATAAAAGTAAAATCCCCTTATGAATGGAGTTCAGGTAAGTTAGGACCGTTTACAGATAAAATTTTACACTCTTTGATTAAACAAATGAGCTTGATTTGGTGATGTAGGACTCATGATATGGTTTTCAAATCTTGAATTTAAATTCAGGGGATGCGTTTCTTATAAAAAAAAATGAGAATATCAATACTCGACTCATTCAACCAATATGTAAAAAAAAAATTGTGTATATATCCAATCATAACATATCGGACCTCCATAACCCATCCCACAGAATTTTATTCCTACTTATTACATTGTCTACTTCAGTTTTGTTGATAGCCTTGATGGAGAACACAAGTGACTTTACAAATAATATTTACTTATATGAGGGAGGAAACGATGCAAAAGTTATCACTCGTTTTTATCTTCTTTGCATACATGTCACGAGATTAAACACATGATAATTTGCCCGACAATATCTTATTTATATTTGGACTAATTTGAGGCTCTATAGGAGATATTTTGCTTAGATATTATTGTAGGCAAATATTTGTCATCAAACAGTAATATAATCATGCAAATCAAACGGACCATACTTCCCAAAAGTAGATCTAGATGCAAAACCCTAAAACCAGAAAAAAACTTGAAGACAAAACCTGGAAATTGAGATTATAGAAACAATCCAAGTCGAGATGATCTCTGTCCTTAAGAACTTATTGGCTCCGTCACGGGTGCTTTACGGATTCGTTTTGCCAACGTTCTCCCAGGATTACTCGGAATCTTCTTGTTCAAGGAGCACTCCTTAACAAGTGTGTGAACTAGGAATAATGGTGGATTCTCTCTCAAAAAAACAAAGGAAAACAATGTCTCTTGCTTAGCAAAATTCGGATATCTTTCTGTCAGTGTTGTTTTGGATATCAAGCCTACTTATATAGGCATGGAAGGGTGCCAATAGGGCACCCTTTGGGATGGGGTGCAACCCCCCAAAGGGTTGTACCCCTTACACGCACCCCATCCAATCCAAAAGACAGAAATACCCTTAATGAAGAATTTCCTACAATCCCCCACAATTCTTCAAATATCCACGGAGACATTTGAGAGAGTTACCATGAACTAAAGCTGCATCGAAATAGGTAGCTTTCGCCTTGAACCTTTCATAGTGAGTGACAATCGGATTTACTTGGCAAACCAGTGACCCATAGTCTTGAACTGTTCTGCCGTTGGTGTAAACCAAGACAATTGCCAACACACAGCTTTAATTCGACCATTTTCCCGTTCTACGGTTGTGTTCATTTTGGCCCTGAACAACGGTCCTGGATTCATCAAGCACTTTAGGGTAACCCGCCTTTAAAGGATCCAATGGAAGCGGCCTCACTTCTTACTTGAAATAGGTGATCTGCTATGAAGAGGTAATCTGTCTTTACCCCCATTAGGACTCATCTCCTAATATAGTGATCATTAAAAGCCTTAGCTTATCCTAACCAATGACAGACAGCACTCAGCGTCATAATCGGAATGGGAAAGAGTACGGAACTCTTCAGTGCTTGTTTTGAATTGCACAAAGTTTCTGTTGTCCCTTTTGAACCTAGATCTTGGGATCTCCAGTCAACTAGGTTGGGTTTCCACAGTGACAATTCTTAGATTATAGGCTTCAAGCCCATTCCCCTCGATGACTTCTCAACTTGCTCTCGAGGTAAACCTTTAGTTAGTGGATCCGCTAGGTTTTCCTTCGACCTGACATAATCGATCGTTATTATGCCACTTGAGAGCAGTTGACGTATGGTATTATGTCTCCGACGTATGTGTCGAGACTTACCATTATACATTGTATTTTGGGCTCTCCCAATAGCCGATTGGCTGTCACAATGTATGCTTATCGCTGGCACCGGTTTGGGCCAACTGGGAATATCCTCCAGGAAGTTTCTAAGCCATTCTGCTTCTTCCGCTGTGTTTGTCTAACGCTATGAACTCTGATTTCATAGTAGACCGGGCAATACACGTTTGCCTCGAGGATTTCCATGACACGGCCGCATTACCAAATGTGAAAACAAATCCACTCGTGGACTTGGAATCCACCGTATCAGATATCCAGTTAGCATCGCTGTAACCCTCTAGTACAGCAGGATATCTCTCGTAATGTAGCCCATATTTTGAAGTTTCTCTCAGATACCTCAAAACTCTTACTATGGCTTTCCAGTGGTTGTGTCCTGGATTACTCGTATATCTGCTAAGCCGATTCACAGCTTGAGCGATATCGGGTCGTGTGCAATTCGTGAGATACATCAGACTTCCGATGATTCTCGAATACTCTAGTTGCGATATGCTTGAACCAGTATTCTTTGATAAATGAAGAGTTAGGTCTACAGGGGTTCTAGCCACGTTTAGATCCCCTTTGATATATTTATCG
Organism: Zanthoxylum bungeanum; assembly: GCA_019454045.1. Classification (NCBI taxonomy): domain Eukaryota; kingdom Viridiplantae; phylum Streptophyta; class Magnoliopsida; order Sapindales; family Rutaceae; genus Zanthoxylum; species Zanthoxylum bungeanum. The sequence goes on from SKCR01049715.1 coordinate 40,618, forward strand.
AGTATCTTCTCAATATAATGAGTCTGTGATAATATATATCCGTCTGATGTCCTAGAAATCTTTATTCCTAGGATCACATCAGCTATCCCCATATCTTTCATATCAAATCTACTGGATAACACGTTTTTGGTAAACTTAATCATTTCATGATTACTACCAATTATCAGCATATCGTCTACATAGAGACACACAATGACATATCCCTTTTGAGTTGATTTAGTGTACACACACTTATCACACTCATTGGTTTTGAACCCATTTGACAACATTTCTTTGTCAAATTTCTCATGCCATTGTTTCGGTGCTTGTTTTAATCCATACAAGGATTTTACAAGTTTGCACACCTTCTGTTCTTGTCCAGGAACACAAAACCCTTCTGGTTGTTCCATGTAAATTTCTTCATCCAATTCACCATTCAAGAATGCCGTCTTTACATCCATTTGATGTATTTTAAGACCAAATATAGCTGCTATGGCTATGAGCATTCTTATCGATGTGATGCGAGTCACAGGTGAATAGGTGTCAAAGTAATCAAGGCCTTCTTTTTGTCTATAACCTTTTATGACAAGTCTTGCCTTGTACTTGTCTATTGATCCATCCGTTTTCATCTTCCTTTTGAATATCCATTTGTAGCCCAATGGCTTACAACCTGGTGGAAGATCAACCAACTCCCAAGTATGGTTCTGTAGGATTGAATCAATCTCACTATTTATCGCCTCTTTCCAAAGAGGTGCCTCAGGAGAAGACATAGCTTCTTTATAGCTTTGAGGCTCATTTTCTAACAGGTATGTCAGAAAATCGGGACCAAACGACTTAGACGTTCTAGCTCTTTTGCTACGTCTAGGCTCGATTGTCTCAGTATTAATACGTTTATCTGATTCTAGGTCAACCTTATCACTGTCCTTGACAGCGTCGGTCATTCTTTTGAGAGACACTGTGCGCTGTCTTTCCTTACAAGGAAACGTCTCTTCAAAAAATGTCGCATTCCTTGACTCAATTATCATTTCGGATTGATGTCAGGAATCTCCGACTTATGTACCAAGAATCGATACGCACTACTGTTGCGAGCATATCCAATGAATATACAGTCAACAGTTTTTGGTCCTATTTTAACCTTCTTAGGTTTAGGAACCATTACTTTGGCAAGACACCCCCACACTTTGAGGTATTTGTAGGAAGGCACGAAACCTTTCCACAACTCATATGGTGTCTTGTCCAACCTTCTGTGAGAAAGTTTGTTAAGAACGTAGTTCGCGGAAAGCAGAGCTTCCCCCCACAAGTTCTGGGGTAGTCCCGAACTTGTCAACATGGCGTTCATCATTTCCTTCAACGTTCGGTTTTTGCGTTCCGCAATTTCGTTCTGTTGAGGAGAATAAGGAGCAGTGGTTTCGTGAATAATTCCGTGCACAGAACAATATTCACCGAATGGTGAAACGTATTCACCGCCTCTATCACTCCTGATTCTTTTGATTTTCTTGCCAAGTTGGTTTTCAACTTCGTTCTTATAGTGTACGAAGCTCTCAATGCTTCAGCTTTGCTTCTCAGCAAGTACACATAACAGAATCTTGTGCTGTCATCGATAAAAGTGACAAAGTACTTTTTACCGCCTCTTGTTTGCACAATATTCATGTCACATACATCGGTATGTACAAGTTCCAGCGGTTCAGAACTACGTTCTATAGAATGAAATGATGTTCGATGCATTTTTGCTTCAACACATGCTTCACACTTATGTTGGCCATCAATAGCAAATTTAGGTATGAGGTCCATGTTAATTAATTTACGCATAGTATCATAATTAACATGTCCTAACCTCCCATGCCATACATTTTGTGACACAATAATATAAGCAGACGAACTAGCTTTATTAATAGCACGGTTAACAGTCATTACATTTAGCTTAAAAGGCCCTCAGTCAGGTAACCTTTTCCTACATACATATCATTCTTTGTCATTACAAACTTATCAGAAACAAATACAAGCTTAAAACCAGCCTTACTAAGAAGAGAGCCCGAGACCAAGTTCTTCCGAATATCTGGAACGTGCAGTACATTTTTCAATGTTAGCTCATTTCCGGATGTCATCTTCAGAACCACTGTGCCTTGTCCAACCACCTGAGAGGTAGACGAGTTTCCCATTGTCAGATGATCGCCGCCATCGACCTTCTGGTACATGGAAAACATCTTACTGTCTGCACAGATATGACGAGTAGCCCCAGTGTCTACCCACCATTCTCTCGGATTCCCAACTATGTTGGCTTCAGTTACCACTGCTGATAGTTCCATCTCTGAGATATCATCAGTCAGCTGCTCGCCTTCAGTGACATGGGCCTCATTTTTCTTTTTCTTGCCCTTATCCTGAGACTTCTTGTTTCTGCAGTCCTTTGACATATGACCGCTCTTTCCACAGTTGTAGCATTTTCCCTTGAACTTCTTGTTCCCAGAGTCAGCTCCACTGTTCTTTCTCTTTTTGCTACCCTTTACACCTTCAATGATGTTGGCCTTAGACTCCAGAGTCTTGTAGCTGGCCTTCTCGGACATCCTGTTGTCCTCCTCGATTCTCAATCGAACACTGAGGTCTTCAAGGCTCATCTGCTTCTTTTTGTGTTTCAGATAGCTCCTGAAGTCCTTCCATGATGGAGGCAACTTTTCTATTATGGCGGCAACTTGAAACGTCTCACAAAGTTTCATTCCTTCATCCAGTATTTCATGAATGATTAATTGCAGTTCACCCAACTGAGACATCACCGTCCTTGAATCTACCATTTTGTAGTCCAGGAACCTACCCACGACAAATTTCTTTTGTCCGGCATCTTCAGTTTTATACTTCTTCTCGAGAGATTCCCAGAGAATCTTCGCAGAAGTCATGCCTTGGTACACATTGTACAGGGTATTGTCAAGACCACCCAATAGGTAGTTCTTGCATAAGAAGTCTCCAGACATCCAAGTCTGTTCTCGCTCTTCCTTGGCCAATTCGGATTCACCCTCCACAGGACCCGGAGGATCTTTGAGGAATTTTGCCAACTGGAGAGTTGTCAGGTAGAACAGCATCTTGCTCTGCCATTGTTTGAAATTTGCCCCACCAAATTTCTCCGGTTTTTCTCCATGAGAGACCGGTACCGTGATATTTCCGCTAGCCATATGTAACTGGAAAATCAACAGGGTCAATTAGTCTACGAAAGACAAATTGCACAGCGATCAACGAATGATCTTGTTCGGAGTGATATACGATAAATGTAGATATATATAATTCAATCAAGATTGGATGGAATTACTTGTGTATTAATACACTTTAAATTCTCAACCAATTATGCAACAATCAAACAATTTCAACTTTATCACTATGTGTATGCTTGTGATAATTGAACAACCTAATAATAACTTAAATCTATACTACCAAGATTAATGTGTTAACAGCATATGACTTACTAAGTTAATATTATTTAGGTTTGCAGTTTATAAGAATTACAGGACTATTTCGTTAGTGTCGCGTTCGTATCTACGTTCGAACGAGACTGTCCAGTGTGTGTGCGTTCGTGTTGCGTTTGATAACGCGTTCGAACGATGTGTTTCCAGAGAGTTCACGTTCGAGTAGCGTTTGATAACGCGTTCGAACGGAAAGATTCCAGAGAGTTCACGTTCGTATAGCGTTCGTGAACGCGTTCGAACGGAATGATTCCAGAGAGTTTGCGTTCGAATTGCGTTTATTACGCGTTCGAACGTTCTAAGGCAGAAGGCTTGCGTTCGAGTTGCGTTTGAAGACGCGTTCGAACGTTCTTACGAGAATTCAAATTTTTAGCCTTCGCGTGCGTTTGGCGTTCGAACGCCCTACGGGTTTTTCATGCACAGTTCGTATTTTCCAGAAAATATTCAAACCCTAACATGCAAATTACTATTTAATAACACGATATCAATAAGTTCTTAAGATTGTAGGCAAATATTTGTCATCAAACAGTAATATAATCATGCAAATCAAACGGACCATACTTCCCAAAAGTAGATCTAGATGCAAAACCCTAAAACCAGAAAAAAACTTGAAGACAAAACCTGGAAATTGAGATTATAGAAACAATCCAAGTCGAGATGATCTCTGTCCTTAAGAACTTATTGGCTCCGTCACGGGTGCTTTACGGATTCGTTTTGCCAACGTTCTCCCAGGATTACTCGGAATCTTCTTGTTCAAGGAGCACTCCTTAACAAGTGTGTGAACTAGGAATAATGGTGGATTCTCTCTCAAAAAAACAAAGGAAAACAATGTCTCTTGCTTAGCAAAATTCGGATATCTTTCTGTCAGTGTTGTTTTGGATATCAAGCCTACTTATATAGGCATGGAAGGGTGCCAATAGGGCACCCTTTGGGATGGGGTGCAACCCCCCAAAGGGTTGTACCCCTTACACGCACCCCATCCAATCCAAAAGACAGAAATACCCTTAATGAAGAATTTCCTACAATTATTTTGTAGGATATGATAATTAAGAAATACATAAAAATAAAAAATAAAAAAAAAAAAAAAAAAAAAAATCTATTTCAAATATGAGAGAGAAAGAGAGAGGCAACATAGAAAACAGAACATACTTCTACAAAAATTCAAAATTAAGCCATATATTTACACATGGTGTCATGGTGATCCAAAAGCAAAACTTTTCTAATGACAGCCCTATTCCATGACCACAGATGCCTTTGCTTCTCTGTATACAAATGTCTCTTCCCCGATCACAAAGTTAAATCCATCTAAATCTAACCATCCTATTTTTGTATTCTTGATAAATCCTTCGATTCCACAAAACAAGCAGAAAAAATGAAAACACACGCTGCCTTTGAAACTTGAGTGTTGGAAGAAATTGCAGGAGCACATGTCTTCTGTACCTTCACATCATCCTGCTCATGGGGATTCTGTTGCCTGGATGAGGAGGAATTCTTTCTACGGGAGAGATTACCTGTGGCATCGTCATTCCAACTGAAACAACGATCTCTGCATGCACGAAAAACGCAAATCAATATCAGGGCACAAAGCATTGACGGAAGGAATAAGTTAAGCTATCTGCGGCAAGCAACTCTAAGAAACATCTAAAACTGCATGGTATTTATGCAGGTAGGATGGGGCTCATCAAGCATCTCATGGAAATCAAATAATTAATCAAACATACTCTACAATGTCGAATCTTCTATACTATTTCCCTCTGGTGATAAGACCAGGAACTTGAAACACATTCTCACAATTCCACCTTGTTATTTGTCTTTTTTATTATTATTTTTTTTGGTCATTGGCGGTGAGCTCTAACAGGTTAAGTTGCTTGGATTTGTATGATCATAATAGAAAAATCATTAGGGGCCGCTTACTGAAACATCTTTAACACTCCATCAAGAAAAGCAGCATCCAAGACATCCAAACCATGACAGCATGTCCAATATGTTAAAAAATAATACCAAATTTCATGGAATGTAAAACACAAGGTATTGAAGCAGCCAACCTAACCCAGAGCCTTAACTGTTTAACTCATTTTCAAATGTTAAAGGCCTCATGCAGCAGCAGGAAGAACCAGCGAAAATTTCCAGTAGCACATGTGAGAGGTTTACCCTATAGAGATTACTAGTATTTCCTTCACAAATTTTTGCTAACTTCCAGTATTTCCAAACATGTTAATACATTTCAAGCTATGTTTACATGTTACAATTGTCAGCAAAATCAAATCCAGGCAATATCAGTTTGAACCATTCAGACAACAAAACAGAAAACAGCAGTTCTGCCTCTAACATCAGACGAAAAGTTTTGCAATGAGAACAAAGAAACGAAGGAGTATTTAGTCAAAAGGAAAAACAGACCTATTCCTTCTCGAACAGACAAATTTGGTCTTATGATCTCCTCAGAGTTGACCAGAAATATATCACCAATGTATAAATGGTTTGTCGGGACATAAACACTGCATAACTCTTCATCTCCATTGTCCCTCTGAAATCAACCAGCCAATATTCGCACAAGTGAGCAAATGAAACAAAAGAAAAATATGGCCAATCACGTTATCTGAGTGTATTTGTGTGCTTAGATATTTTATTTCTCGTATTTAAATTTCACGATGTTAATGGATCTTCTCAATATTGCAAAACGACAACTGCTCAAGCAGGGCCCTAGAAATATCATACTATTAATCGTTTATATGCTAAATTGTCTTGTAAAATCTTCATATGATGTTTTTAACCTCTTATTCCAGTCCAACAATATCTATGAACATTTGAATGTATGATTCAGCTCAGTCATCAACCAAAAATGGAATTGCAATTCTACCTACACACAAATCCAAACAATGTGGTGACCACAATAAAATAATTTTGTTATTTCCAAACAAGCACAGTGCATTCCGAGTCCATTCTTTTGAAGACTGGCAAGAAAGAATCTGGCACGTAATGGATGGAAACAATCAAAGATTACTGGCAGGTAATTTTTTCAGGTCCTCTTAGCCTGGTTCAGTCATCACGTTGACAAGCACATAAATCAACTTGCTTAGGTAGAGTATCTACCTGAAGGACAACCGATGATGTTATAAAACCAAAAGCATATTCACCAAGACGAGGATGACGGATAATTGCAACTTCTTTAAAAGCAGTGGTATTTTGGTCTGCATGAAAAAAGAGGCAATTGCTTACAGACATACACAGAAAATAAAAAGTATATCATCAACTCCTGAATATCTTTCAGTGTCCACATAAGCAACAATCCCAGGAAATGCATGCAAGCACACGCAATGATAGTATGTATCAACTAAATAAAAGTGACGACACTATGGGACCCAAACAAGCTGGTGTTACCTGGAGATATAGCTGAACTAATTTGTTTAGAGGCTGAATATATGTGACTCATAAAGGGCAACCGCTTTATAAACCACTCCCCAAGCCAGAACACAGTGGCACCAAGCCACGATGAAGCAAATACACCAACAAAGATTATGAAGAGTAAAGATGTCAGAAACCCAAGGCCTGCACGACAAAATAATATGAATGCAAGAATATTATCAGTGATGAAATCATTAAGAAAAAAAGATGCAAGATCCATTGAGACCACAAGGACATAAAAAAATCAGCAAATATAAGCAAATGAAACAGAATATGAATTAACTATGCCCCCACATCAGAGAAGGATGAGCGTTCAATTGCAGTTGTGAAGTCTTACCAAATATGTCTACTCCAAGCCTTGCATAAATTGGACTGAAGAAACTGTCAACAAACTCAATGAACCACCATGTGACTAAAAACGTAACAGCAACTGGGAATAGAACCACACTGCAATTTCACCATTGAAATTATGTAACACTAAACGAACATATAGTTCAAAGAAAAATTAGAAAATAAAACAAAACACTATGGAATTTTTTTTTTATTACCATCCAGTCATAAACTTCTTTGAGGCCCAACTTTGTAGAACAGCATAGCAAGCCTGGCCAAATACAAATGCAAATGTTAATCACATGTGGCGTGAAAATAATTAGTTACCATAGTACATTTCCAATGTCCAATATTGCACTACAGTTTATACAATACAACAGACCCCTTATTCCCCCAGCATGACACATCACCAAACACTTCATATTTTTAACCATAACATTTGGTACAACGAACAATGGCTGGTGTCTAGCACTCGTCAGTGCATAGTAAAGATGAAGAATGTGTCCTGAAGAGTAATACAACACAACACAAACAGACTATATGTACAAACTCATCCATCCAAACTGACGTGGAGTGATATGATTAGAATACCAAAACCAAAAAGATCAAAGCACTAAGTAACAATAGAAAATATAATTTGCAATCTTCCAATTATATCACGCCACGCCATAGTTTGGATGTGCAACATTTCTCTCGATTTTATATCTTTCAGATTAAAAGTAACACCAAAGAACTCTAGAAAACCGCTAAGCTCCATTTCTTGAAACTTAAGGTCTCATCAGTTGCACATAACAGTCTTCAAATTATCAGAGATAATTTTTAATCGAATCCAAATATCCAAAATTTCAATCCATTATATTTTCTGACAACATAGCTAAAGCACGTTCTATTTGTTAATACATTCCAAATAAGCTAAAAGATTCAACAAATTCAGCATTATAATTACAAGATAAGCATAATTAATTGAATAATTTGTAATTTATGGTAAATTACCAATTTCCAGCAACCCAAAAAAAAAAAAAAAAAAGAAGTTACCTTGCGAGTGGAGGAATTGGGAGCGTGAGGATGAGATTTAGGAACATGTTCGGGATCATGAGTGAGTCCTTGAATCAGTGAACTCGACGTGGATTTTTGTTCTTCTGCCATTTCAAGAGATTCCAGTAACCATCACTAAATCTTAACCAGTTAACCCTAAGTCCATTCTCGATGTCGGATGCCAGTTTTGTTTGGCAACATGGTTAATTCTATTCCACTTCCTGATAAATATATATCCTACACCGATTTGTATTGCGCCGTTTTCATACTGTCGGAGTTATTATTACCAACTTGCCCTTAATAATATTTCATTTGTTAAAGTGCATTTCTCAGTTAGCTTATCTTCTAATTAAGCCGCGGATCAAATTCAGGTCCGAACGCGTGTTTTTTTTTATAATAAAATTAAGTAATTTTATTTCATTTATTTATAAAATAATATTATTTTATTAAAAAAGACGCGTGTCTGGACTTGAAAATTCTCAATTAAGTTTCATGTAAAAAATGAGGATATTATAGCCGTTTATTGCATCAAATTAGCATAGCCATGTAACATATCCAGATGTTGTAAATTTGTGTCATTAAACAATTTTTGAGGCCTAATGGATAACTATAAATAAACCAAAGCTTCAGCTTTTTGTTTTTTTCTTTAAATTTTATTACATTTGTTACCTTAAAGTTTGATACTAACAAATATTAGTCCACTTAAGTTGGAAAATGAACAGACCCGGCCCTTATATTCCAATTTAGCCCTAAAATGGCCTGGGCATAGCTAGTGCATTGCATATCAAAAATATTAGGAGAAATCATTTTTTTCCACCTATTATCCAAAAAACTTTTAAAACATTCGCCGATTCACAATAACGATAATATATGTGAAATCTGTTAATGAATTTACGTGAAAATATTAAAATATTATTAAGTCTCATCTAATAATCATCGTCATCAATCAAACACACCATTAATCAAAATCCCTAATTTGATCGTATTTAATCATTAAAAAAATAAATAAATAAACCCAAAATTATGAGTTATAACTTTAAGCAAATTTCTCAAAATTTCCCCAGGTCACAAACTTAAACTTCACTTCTGTAATCCTAAACCCCCAAAAAAAAAAAACAAACAAACAAAAAACATATATTGTCAGTGCTTATTGCCATGCCGTCGTGCGTCACTTACCCTTCGCCCGCTTCTATTCGTGTTGCTAGCGTCAGTGCTTATTGTTTGCCGCACCGTCAATTAAGCTCACTGTAAAATATATTGTTATGAGATTATTATGATGATATATAGAATTACGATTTACATTAAAGGATATTTTGGTCAATAATTCTGGAACGGAAATAATAAAGACATTGAAGATTTTAATTGAGGACTTGAGAAGATATTAAAAGTTCGTGTTTGAACGTTATGGGTTTTGAGCGGGAGACACACACGACATTTTTGAAGTTTTTTAGAGAATAAATTTTTGGCTTTCGAATTAATTAAAATTAAAAATAAAAAATTAGCCACAATAACTATTATATTTGTCAGATGACGACTTTATCCTTGTGACATCACTTTTTCATTAACTCTTTTAATAAAAAGTAGTAATATTCAACATTATATCCTATTAGGATGGACCGACGAACATTTTAAAAATTTTCGGATAATTTTAAACTTTCAATTTACTTCAAGGGGACAAAAATGACTTTTTTGCCTAAGATATTTGTTGACGGCTGATTTTCGTCCCAGGGGCAGTTTCGGGATAACTCTCCCGAGACAATCTTCCCTCAACCTTTAATTTGTTTGGTTATGGGGAGACCAAAGGCAAACTTAGTAAAAGGTGAGAAAAACACACAGATTGACAATATAGTTTTAACGTGGTTCGGCGGAGCGAATCCAGCCTACATCCACAGGCACAAAACAATGAGGGTTGTTTTTATTGCCAAAACTAACTCGACCGACATGTTTTAGGCAAGGTCTGAATGTGGCCGAGCAGTTGAAAGAGATTTACATGTAGTTTTCTTTTTGTTACAAGTTTGCTTATATGAAAAACCCAACGTATACAAATGAGACTACCATCCCTTTATATACTAAGAAAGTGTGACATTGTTCCTCCAAATTATGACGTTTCCCTCGCGGTCTCTGATTGATTGACGGGTTCTGATGTGATCCATAATGAGCTCTGTTTGTTGGGCCAAGTTAACTTGAAGTTGTGGCTGATTGCATGACTTGGTCAAATTGGTGTATTTGGGCCATTTTGGTGGATTTGGAAGATTCCTTGGGTTCTGGAATTTGGTCCATGCATGAGACATTATGTGAAGGCTTTATTATGTCTAAAACAATATTGGAATGAGTCTAGGACGTGCATGGGCTGCCTTGATTGATTTTGAGATTTATTTCCGAATGGTGCATTAGCAGTGGCGGGATTTACGCAGTCTTCATATTTTGGACGTAACTTTCTCGTCCGATGTCTGATTTTGGTGATTCAAGTTGCATTGAAAAGATAACTCATAGCTCTACAACTTTGAAGTTTTCATTAAAGTCCAGTTCAGATTCCTTCATGGACTAAATGAGGACGCAATATATCCCAATAGTTTTTATATTTTATATTTTTTTAAGTTATGTGTTGTTTAAGTGTTGGGCTGAACATTAATTAAATTAAAAAGCCTATGGACGAAATTTTCAAGTATTTTATTAGGGTTTTATTATATTTTGGTAGAATTAGGGTTAGCCACCTATTTAAAGGGGCATTATTCATTGTAATGGATAATTAACCAATAATATATTTTTACAAAACAAATTGACTTGTGTCATCTTGAGAGAGTGGATTCTTCCTTGGTTTTACGGAACAAAAGCTTATCAACGTGTGGCAAGCGTTGTGGCGCTGTATCGCTGTTCAGGATTCTCCAAAGAAATAAAGAACGGTTTTTAAGGGCAATGTTCCTTAAGGGTTGGACTTGATCTTGGAAGGATTTTGTTCTTACAAAATCAAGATTCGCGGTTCTTGGGGCTTAGAACACGTGGAGAGGTTTGCTTGGCTTTGTTCCAGGCAGGTTTCTATCATTTGGTATCAGAGCTCAGGGTTCCAAGGTCAAGATTTTCTCTATCTTTATCATTTTATGAATTTAATATTCCTTTTTTTTTTTCTGTTTTTTTTTTTTTGTCTCTTCTCATCTCAATTTTTTTTCTTATTTCCTTGTGTTTTTCATGTTTATGATCGATTCTTGGATGTTATTATAATGATCTTTCATGGTAATAGCATATAAGATTCAGTTCTTAGAGTTTTTGAGTCAATTAAAGTCGAATTCATCTGTAATTTTCGGATCAGTTCGGTCAGAATTTTTTCAGCCGCGCACTGATTTTCAAACTGCTGTAATTTTTGATCTAGAAAGAGTTACGGGACCCATAATATATCGATTTATAAGTACTCAAGGAGACGAATGCATTAGTCATTGGCCGTACTCAATCCGATTAAGTTTCGAGTCTCAAAATCCCTTTCAAAGTTACGATTTCTGTCCAGTTTCAGTTCAGTTTGTCTTCTATTTTACTTTGGTTTATTTTTTTATTTTTTTTAGTCAGTTTCTTTGTGTTTGTTTTCATATTTTCTTGGTGATTCTTTGAGTCTTTCCTTATTATTGGCGTCTTTCGAGTAAGGGTTGATTTATATAAATAATTTGATGGATAAAAGGGTATTTATCTTTCGCACGAGATGTTCTATCAATAGTAAAATGTGTAGTATGATTATTAATAGAGGGAATCACATAAATTTAGCTAGCACTACCCTAGTGGAAAAATTGAGATTACCATTGATACCTCTTGATAGACCTTATAAGTGGATGAGTGATTTTGGAGAGTTCGAGGTTGCTAAGCAGGTTGTGGTAAATTTTGCAATTGGGCAGTATGTTGACCAAGTAGTTTGTGACGTGGTTCCTATATGTCATACGCATATTTTATTGGGTAAGCCTTGGTATAAATTCAATAAAGTAGTTTATGATATGGATAGGAATATGTACAAATTTAGGTATGGTGGAAAAATTATCAAGCTTGCTCCTTTAACCCTACAAGAGGTCAATGAGGACGAGTTGTACATGCAGAGGAGTGAAGAAGAGTGGGCTAAAAAGAAAAGTGCGATTGATTTGGAATGTTAGTAGGAGAGCTTCCAGAGTTGATAGAGAAAAAGACATTAGTAAAATGTGAAGTAGAGAAGGATATAACGTAGCCTTGAGTAATGAAATGAAACATGTTGATGTTTCAATAATAAGAGTAAGGTGGTTGATGGTGTTGATGATAGTGATGATATTGATGTGAGCGATAACATTGGTGTTCATGATTTGGATGTTCATGATGCCAATGAGGTGTTTGATGTTACTGTTAAGGGTGAATATCATATGGAGCAATCTGATGTTGGTTGTAAGGACATGAGTTATGATGTGCAAAAAGTACATGTGGCCGAATATGTATGGTGTGATCAGATCGTTGATAAGAATGTTGATTGTTTGAGAAGCGACATGTGCATGTTGAGTTTGTTTTAAATGAGATTTCAAATGTGAATCCATGTAGGAATCTCTTTGTTGTTGCAAGTGGAGTTAAGAATGAGAGTAACAATGGAGAGATTGAGAGTGGAAAAATATTGACAAAAAGTCATTCATTCGCTTTATTGACTTTTGCTCACCTTAACCATTTTTTTCCATGTGATTTTCTTTTATTCCAGGATTCTCGTCCTATTAATCTTGTCATTTTTATCTATGACCCGGGTTTGGATTCGAGGTCGAATCCTTTTCAAGAGAGGGAGAATGATGTGATCCAGAATGAGCTCTGTTTGTTGGGCCAAGTTAACTTGAAGTTGTGGCTGATTGCATGGCTTGGTCAAATTGGTGTATTTGGGTCATTTTGGTGGATTTGGAAGATTCCTGGGTTCTGGAGTTTGGTCCATGCATGAGACATTATGTGAAGGCTTTATTATGTCTAAAACAATATTGAATGAGTCTAGGACGTGCATGGGCTGCCTTGATTGATTTTGAGATTTATTTCCGAATGGTGCATTAGCAGTGGCGGGATTTACGCAGTCTTCGTATTTTGGACGTAACTTTCTCGTCCGATGTCTGATTTTGGTGATTCAAGTTGCATTGAAAAGAGAACTCATAGCTCTACAACTTTGAAGTTTTCATCAAAGTCCAGTTCGGATTCCTTCATGGACTAAATGAGGACGCAATATATCCCAATAGTTTTTATATTTTATATTTTTTTAAGTTATGTGTTGTTTAAGTGTTGGGCTGAACATTAATTAAATTAAAAAGCCTATAGACGAAATTTTCAAGTATTTTATTAGGGTTTTATTATATTTTGGTAGAATTAGGGTTAGCCACCTATTTAAAGGGGCATTATTCATTGTAATGGATAATTAACCAATAATATATCTTTTTACAAAACAAATTGACTTGTGTCATCTTGAGGGAGTGGATTATTCCTTGGTTTTACGGAACAAAAGCTTATCAACGTGTGGCAAGCGTTGTGGCGCTGTATCGCTTTTCAGGATTCTCCAAAGAAATAAAGAACGGTTTTTAAGGGCAATGTTCCTTAAGGGTTGGACTTGATCTTGGAAGGATTTTGTTCTTACAAAATCAAGATTCGCGGTTCTTGGGGCTTAGAACACGTGGAGAGGTTTGCTTGGCTTTGTTCCAGCAGGTTTCTATCAGGTTCTCTGCCCCGTTTGCCCTCGCCGAAAGCAAACATGCCGTCTGACGGTCTGTCAAATCACTTTGTCTTCTCCGCTGCCACACGCAACAATAATGGTGACAGCCTGTAAAGTGCCTTTGAGAAATGACACGTGTCGAAGGAAAAATCCAGCCTTTCTGATCTTCTTTCGGTCTTCAAGAGGTCGGCCAAGTAACTTGTCGAACTTCTAAATTATTTCCGTCCTGAGCCGAAATACCCGAGCTCATCAATATGCCCAATGGGGCGGGAT